>CAUYPK010010839.1:0-34162 GCA_963574355.1 Loris lydekkerianus
TTTCTTTCATTGTTTCCATAATTTCCTTCATTGTTTTTATCATGTGTATTCTAAATTCCCTTTCTGTCATTCCTAACATTTCTTTATTGGTGGAATCCTCTGTAGTAGCTACCTCATGGTCCCTTGGAGGGGCTGTTCTGGACTGGTTCTTCATGTTGCCTGGAGTTTTCTGGTGATTCTTCCTCATGAGTGCTTTCTTTTATCTGTTTCCTTGTCCTAATTTTCCTTTCACTTCCTCTTGCTCTTTAAGTTCACGTGCCTGTGGACTAAGGTTTCGATGAGTCCTTTTGGTACAGGACCAGAAGGATGAGAAGGAAAAAAGCAAGAATGGACGGAAGAAAAAAAAAATAGAGAAAGGAGAAGGGGGTGGGTAAAAGGGAATATTGACAAAAAGAAGAGAGGCACAGAAAGAAGGAGACAGAGCAATATAGGTGTACAGTAGGGTACTTTGACACAGCCTTAAAAAACCCAACCTCTGAGGGTACCCGGTTGGGTGGTTCCCTTGAGGTCAGCAGCTTTTTGCTAACCTGATCAGACACAGTACCCCACCTCCACCAAGTATAGAGGAAAGACAAAAATGCTATAAATCAAACCAAACCAAGCAAACAGAAAACTTTACGGGATAAAATTGGGTGAAAAACCAAATAATAGGGGTCTAAACACTAGCAAAAATGAAGTTCTAGCTATTGAAAAAGGCAGCAATGGGAAATTATATTTAAACTAGAAAACTGGAGAAAGAAAAGAAAAAATCTGTATGGAAAAGGTTGAAATTAAAAAACAAAACAACAACGACAGCATCAAAATAAACAAAAAACAAACAAACAAACAAACAAAAACCAACCAAAACCAAAGCAGTCTATATATCTTGTTGATTATTGTCTGGGCAACAGGTGGTCCTCTGGGGTAGGGGATGTTAATCACAATACTGAAAGGACTGGAGGCCTCCACTGATTTCTCAAACCCCACAAGGTAGACACCCTAAGTCTCTCTTCGGCCCTCTTAAAAGGCACTTTGAGCTCCTAAACTTGCTAAGCAGAAGCTTTCCCAGGAAAGTGCTTGTCACTGGAATTACTGCTGAAGTGGTTATCCACTTACCCAGTGTGCCAAAACCGGTCTCACTCTGCCCCTGAGCATTAAGGCGGCTCAGTCCCCGCCTTTATGCTGCTCAGTCACTAGGTTACTAGCTCCCACCCCGATCCTTGCTCTGCAACCCTGAGGGCAGACCTTGTTGGGGTAGTTCTCTCACAATGGCTCCCTGTGGCCCACAGACAAACACTTTTAGGTCCATCCGTCTAACTCAGTGGTTCAGTCTGGGGCTCTAGACAAGGCCCAAGGTTCTCCACTCTCCTGCTCAATCTCTCCCCAAGGCAGTTCAACCAAATGCCAAGTCCAAAAACGTCAATACAGTTCACAGGTCAGACCTGTCCAGTATGCAGTCTCGCTGCTACTTTACTTACAGCTGTCACGGGATTAGACCAATCGAACACATGCAAACACTTGCCAGTTTTCCACTGTTTTTGTCCTCCTCTTGGGCTCCAGAAGTCCCTTGCTGACTCCCTGTGTCCTCAAAGGAATGATTATAGGCAGATACCACCAGCCAGAGACCCCTGGAATCTTGTTTCCCTAGACTCATGGTGCCCAGTTGCAAGGAACCTGTTCCTTGGCCACCATCTTGCTCTTGGTCCTTATCCTCCTTCTTAATAAACCAAAGGAGCATGTTATAGCATTAGTTATAAGAAAGAGCACACATTTACCATTTCTAGGTTAAATTTCTATAGCCAGTGAAAAAGCAGTGGATGCCATATTTATAATTTGGGGTAAGAAAATGAGATAATGACCAGCACTAGTTTGGTATCAAAACCTAAGTGAGGACTGTTGGCTATAAAAATTCAATAATGAGTAATTTATAGAAACACAAGCAATGGGAAAAATGGAATGGAGACAACAACAGGATTAGAAGTGGGAACTTTATTGCTATTTAATATCAGTGCTTCCCTTTCTTGCCATCTTTCCTCTCCACTCTTTTCTATCTCTAAGAGAGGTATTGGTATTCTTTTATTGCAAGTCAGACTTTTTGCATGGATCAGAGAAAAAATAGAGCCATACATATAATTCCAGGTTAATGATTGAAAAACCATTTTCTCTATTGGCTAGTTTAAAAACCATCCTGCAGAGGAATTCTATTGGCCTTCCTGGACTATGAGGTTATTCCTGGAGAACTCAGCAAGCCAGGTCACAGTGACAAGGTTCTGTGATTCATGTGAATAGCCCAAGTCCCTTTCTCAGGTCAGTGGAAAGAGAATACTATGACCTCTCAGAGAGCTATTTGGTTGGAATTTGCAAGGAATAGTTTGCTAAAAGAATGGGATTTATTTCTAGAATGAGGAGAAAAAGTGAAGGCAGTTAGGGAGGGGGCAGATATAGTAGTTATTCAATACAGGTCTATGGTATTAGCTTTCTATGCTGAATAAAAAATTGTCACCAACTAAGCAGCTTACATTAACATTTGTTACCTCAGTTTCTGTGGGTCAGAATTCTGTATATGGCAGAACTGGGTTGTCTACTCAGGGTCTCACAAGTCTGAAATGAAGGTGCCAATCAGGGCTGTCTGCTAATCTGGAGTTCAGAGTCCTAGTCCAGACTCGCTCGTTACTGACAGAATTAATTTCCTTGTGGTTGTAAGATGAGGGTGCCTGCTTCTTTGCTGGCTGTCAACCAGGGGACATTTTCACCCATAAGAGGCCTCCTACCATATGGCTCTATCCAAAGCACGGCAGTATCTTTCTTCAAAGTCAACAGAGGAATTTATCATCTCTTTGAATTTCCCTTTTGGAAAAGACTTGGACCCTATTGTAAAGGTCTTGCCTGGGTAGGTTGAGGCCAACTAAGGATAATCATCCTTTTGATTAATGCAAATTAATTTGGAACCTGGATATGCAAAGTCTCTTTACCTTTGCCATTTGTTGCATCAGGAATAACACTGTCATAATCACAGATGTCAGCTGAACTCCAATGAAAGGGGGTTACACAGGGTGGATTCTTGGGGGTAGGAATCTTGGGGTTTATTTCAAAATTCTGTATTCCACATCTACGTTTTCTGGAAATAGATACAATGCATAAAAACAATAGGAGTGTGTGTGTGTGTGTGTGTGTGTGTGTGTGTGTGTGTATTCCCAACAAATTATACAAAGGTCTGTATAAATTCATCTGTTGAAATAAACTTTATTTTTGTTTAAAATTTTACTTGGTTATTATACTGTGTAAAATTGCTTCTTACTTCTGCTCTTAGATACAATACATAAGAAATAATTTCTAAGCTTCTTTCACATCCAGCTTTTGTCTTTAATTTTCCCTCACCTATGCCTTGAAATTTCTAAAAATTGGTTTCCATCTGCCACTATTATCTAGTTTCATGTCTCTGAGGTGTCCTAGAGAAAATGATTTTTAAAGCCCATTAAAGCCAATTGCAGTATGTGAACCAAGGTCTTGGCTCCCAATTGATTATGGAGTCACACCAACTTCTTAGGCTGTTAGAATAGGGTCCACGAAGGCTTTCGGGAAAGTGTGAACAGAAGTGGCTGAAATAGGGAGTTGTGGTCTTTGGGGAATCAAAGTGTTTCAAACAATACTGTTTGAAATTTAGACAGTACCTAAAATAAAACTTTTTGTTGTGGCACTGCAGTTTTCCAGTTAATTAGGAAAGATATATGTATTAAGCATTTACTTTATCCCTAAAATTCCATCAATTGCCCTTGAATTTGGAGATATCAGATAGGCAGAAGCAAAATGCAGTTAGTGGCCTAAAGCTGCCCCGTAGGAAATCTGGGTCTGTGTCTGGGTTCATAAAGTCTTTAATCAGTCAGCCAAAAGCTTCTTTCCTCCCCTCCCCAATGAATAATAAAACTAAAAGGGATTGATTGAATGGTCTTACAATCCTTGCCTTAGGTGATTTTTTTTTTCAAAATATATATTTTAAGAAACGCTTCAAATCAAAATACCATCACTGAAAGATGCTCATTAAACTAAAAATAGCTTATTGAAGATAATGATGATGATGATATTAATGATAATGAAGGCTTTCATTTGTTTTGAAATGTTAAAATATTTTTCAGGCTCTCAATAAATGCATAGGTTTAATTTTAAGCTGAAATTTCTGGTTCTTATATATTTTCTGCCAATGTCCTGTAGGTGGTATTTTTACAGAGTATTTTGTTTTGGGCATCAGAGAGAGACAGAGAGAGAAAGAGAGAAAAACAGAGAGGGGGGTTTACCCCTACCCCTTTTCTATAAAAACATATCATTTGGTTTGAATGGAAAGAAAAAACATATAGTTCCAAAAAACACATTTTTGATTGCACCAACATGACTTTGCTATTTTGAGACATATACCATTTGTATTCATTTGGATTCTGTTCCTAAATTACTAGATTAATGAGCTCTGTGAACACTCAGAAATTCCCACCTGTGTACCCTCTCTCCATCATTTACAATATAGAAACATTGGGGATATTGCTGGCTCATTTGTGTGGCCACCAGGAAATGTCTTCCACCAAATACAAGACATGTTCTCCAGGTATACAAGGGAGGCAGCCCCTAGCCCGTGACTTCTTGGGTGGACATATCTTGTCTTTTCAGGGAGCATGAGGGATACCTCATGAGTGTGAAAGGGACATCAGTCATCCTTCCCTGTATCTACTCCTTCTTCTTCTTTTTTTTTTTTTTTATAATTTATTTATTTTTATTGTTAAATCATAGCTGTGTACATTAGTGCAATCAAGGGGTACAGTGTGCTGCTTTCATATACAATTTGAAGTATTCTCATCAAACTGTTCAGCGTAGCCTTCATGGCATTTTCTTAGTTACTGTATATAGGCATTTGTATTCTGCATTTAGTAAGTTTCGCCTATACCCATTCTAAGATGCACCATAGATGTGGCCCCACCTATTACCCTCCTACTAGCATTTTCAGCCCATTTGAAGTGATTGCTAGCATCACAATAGAAAGGGCTTTTTGTCTGAAAGTATAATTTTGGAGCACAGTGTACACAGAGCTTAGGTCACTGAGATATGGCTACGTGGCAGTCATAAAACCCTCAGTCATTTCCCATCACCTGAAAATTGTCTGATTGTTCAGCCAAAAGAATTTAAAATTTCCCCACTCCTCCACGGTTTCCCTGAAATGGCCTCTTCAAACACGTGGGACTTGTTTCTGCTTCCTAGCTTTAGCTCACGGCGTTTCTTTATCTACCGATAGAATGTTTTTTGTTTTTTGTTTTTTTTTCCCTCTCTCTTCCAGTGGGGAAATCCTTCCTATTATTCAAAACCCTGTTTAGGTACCATTTTCTCCAGCCCATAACTCCTAAAGTTCTATTCTATGTCACACTTTATAAATCATTGAATGCCTAGTATTGTTGTTCAATATTTTATGGATACACGTTTTGTTCCACAACAGGATCATGAGTTCGGTGAAATTAGAGACTCTTTCTTACGTTACGTTTTTTTTGTTTTTTTTTTTAACTCCCATTACCTATAGTATAGAAGTTTTAATATACATGCTAAACAAAATCTTTTACCTTCCAAAACAATAGAGTTCTTTCCCTGTTTCAATAGCGGCTTGCATTCATTGAGCACTTTCTTGCTTATTCCATCCAATGGCTTTACTTCTCCATCCTGTGTATTTCTTGCAGATGTTTCCCATATGTGAAATGTGGTGAAGCATCCTGGGCCAAGATTACGTGAATGTATAAAGGAGGAATCACAGGATAGAGAGCTGCAGCAGAGCTGTAGGTAGACGTGAACCCTGACAGGGATTCAGAAGCTGGCCAATAGTTCCGCCATCTATTTTTAAAAAACATGTTAGTCACACAAGGAAGCAAATCAACCAAATATGAGCAAATTGTGTGATGGGATTCACGTGCAAAGATTTTTCTCCTCTTAAGTCAATTGTGATTAAAGACTCTGAATGAAAATTATCACATTCATGTGCATTGATAGTTCAAAGTGTGCTGCAATGACCTTTGATTTCTAGTCAGAATGACTCCCCCATTCTCAGCACTCAAAACCCCTTAAAGACTGAGTTAGCTGCTGGGGTCCTCACACCAACAGTGAGAGCAACACAGAGTTGGTCAGTTTCCTCCTCAAAAGAGAAAGAACATCGTATGGGAGGGATTTGATTGAGACCTCAGGCAGATCACTTGCCTTTCTACATCTCAGTTTACATCTCTGTAAAATGAGGGAGCTGTTGTATATGCAGGCAGTCATACATTTTTAAGCATAGAGCATCTTTCCTGAATCTTATTTTAAATCCATCACTACCCAGTGGGGCAGTTCTCATTTCACAGATGGGAAAAATGATACTTAAATTAAATAAATCTGCAAATTTAAAATTAAGATAACACAGTTTGTAAGTGGTAGGGTGAAGAATCCAGTTCTGAGTTTCTTCCTTCAAATACACTCCCTTTTCTCACACTGCAAACCGCCCGTCTCTCTGCACAGGGAACACAATGTAGATTACACATTATCTTTTGAAAATCTCCAGCAAAATCCAAATCCAAATGTCTCGGTATATCGAGTTCAAAGTAACTTAGGCTTGTATTGTCATGAATTTGTTAGTGCAGAATTTGTCCTGATTTTCTACACCCTGAGAGGAATGAGAGAAGATAACGTGTGTGTTAGGACAACACAGGCAAATTGATAACATCAAAACCCTTGAAAGGTGAGAATTGAGAATTTCTTGTGCTTCATATTTATTTCATTTTTTAGGTTCGCTGTCAAATCAGTAGAAACACATACCCCAAAATGTGACATTATCACATATGATTTGATAGCAAAACAGAGCCAGAGCTGGTGTTTTCCATTAGTCACCAGCCCTGCTGCATAAACTGCAGATGTGGATGAATCTGGGCAAAAAAGATTTCTTAGCAGTGCCCGTGAACTGCAAAGTGTGTGTCAAGCAACCTATCAATATATAAACTGAAAGTATTACTCATTTGCTAAATATTTTAATGGAAATTATTGCAAACAAATACACTTAAAAATCTCTATAGACAAGGAAACAATTTCAGAAAATGTGGCTTGTTTTAGCATAGAGGATTCTGGATTCCTGACACACCTTAAATCGTAACAATGTATACTAATGTCAAAACCCACCTGCTTTTATAAGTGATCTTTTTGCTACATCTCAGAAATTTTTGAGTGTTCCCAGAAAATATATTATATACATCCTGACAAAAATGTTTTCCAAATGTACTTGTTAGAATTATGAATTCTGTGAAAACATGCATTATTGTTATTATATAAATTTCCTTTAATATCTTTTATTATTTTTCATGTTATCTGTGTTATACTTCATAATGAATACAGAAAAATATAGCAAACATTTAGTAATTATAACAAGGCCACTTGCATCACCACCACCCAGGTCAGGAATAATAACCGCCAGGGGCACAGAGGCCTTTTTTATGTCCCTTTAGGTCATGATCCTCCCTCCCTTCTTTTCAAAGATAGCCATTATCCTGAATTCTAATACAGAGGTTTAGTTTTTGCCTGTTTGGGGATGGCACAGCATGTATTATTACACTATTTTGTGTCTGGTTTCTTTTGTTCAACATTGTGAAATTCATTTTTATTGTTGTACTTCATTTATTTTTATTTCTGTAATAGTATTTTCTTGTATGAATGTACCATGATCTATGTGTGCACTTTCCTGTTGATCTCTGTTGGGGTTGTTCAGTATGTTACAAAAAAAGCTCTTGGTCTGCTACTTCCAACCAAGATGGAGAAACAGTCTGGGATAAAATATTCCATCGCCGACAATAACAACAGCAAAACTGGACAAGATACATAACAATTTTCAAAAATAGGACAGTGAGCAATGAGGGGTCGTGATACTAGTGAGATGAGGAATAAATGAGGATGCAGATTGATTACCACAGATTCCTGTCCTGAGAGAGTTTGCAGGACACGAAGCGGGAAAGGGGGATTCTACAGAGACTGCCTGAATTTGCAAGGGAGTGTAATAGAAAAAAGACAGCTGTACAGAGAGAGAATTTGGGGGCTCTTCAGAGTCTCCCTTGAGTATTCAGAAGAATACCAATAAGCACGCGCATGTGAGGAAACTATCTGAGGCCAAGGGAAGAACTATCTGGGAACATTAGGGGAACAATACCACCATTCAAATAGGGCTGGAAATAGCACCTGATCACCTTAATTCAGCTGGCAAATCGGATTATTCACAGGGCATGAGGTGGAGGACATAGCAAAGTCTTGCCTCAGTAGTGGAGTACAGTTAGCCTTAGATTAAACATTACTCTGGTTCCATCAATGAATTTTAAAAACAACACTAGCCACATAATTTGAGAGACTCTGTGCAAAACAGGAATGCTAAGACCCTGTTTCAAAATTATTAAGACTCCTAAGTTAGTAGGAATATAATCTTTGGCTGGATGTAAAGGCTCATGCCTATAATACTAGCACTTTGGAAAGAATGTTTGAAGCCAGAAAGCTTGACTGTTCTGATCTACATAGCAAGACCCTGTCTCTGCAAGAAAAAAAAAAACAACAACAACAACAAAAAAAAACATAGCCAGGTGTTATGATGCACATCTGTGGTCCTAGGTACCCAGGAGGCTGAGGTAGGAGGATTGCTTGAGCACAGGAGTCTGAATTTGCCGTGAATTATGTTCATGCCATTACAATCTAGCCTGAGCGACAGAGTAAAATCCTTCCTCTAAAAAAAAAAAAAAAAGAGTAGAATAGTGAACAAGGTTTATGGCCTCTCTAAGCTTTGGGTTTTGTATGACTGACCCAGGTCACATGCCCTTCAATCAGCTCTGATTAAAAGTAAGAGAAGAAAAGATAAAACTATTTCCAAGTAACTTTGTCTCTCAAACTTATGGTCTGTTTCTTTTTCTTTCATATTGTTTAGATTCTTCATATGCATAATTACTGAATATTTTATGTGAAATATTATAGAACTGATGTGCAGCCTTGTATGATTAAAGTTCCACAGGCACCTCTGGAACTAAATTTATAAACTGCTCATTTAAATGAGTAACAAATAAGAATTTCGAATGTGAAGGGGTCTCCTTTGGTAAGCTCAGGCTGCTATAATAGAAAACCACAGCCTATGCTGCGGAAAGCCTAGGAAAATAGTTCCTCACAGTTCTGGAAGCTGGAAAAGCCAACCTCAGGGTGCTGGCAGATCCCATGTTTAGTGGGGGACCCCCATCTCGGGTTTCCAGATGGCAGTTTTCTCCTTGTATCCTCCCGTGGCGGAGAGCAGAGAGAGTTTGCTCTCCAGTTTCATTTTGTAACTAGATAGAAGACTGTTTCCCACTCATGGGACTCCACTGTCATGACTCAGTCATCTTCCAAAAAGTCATACCTTCAAACACCATCACATTGGGAACTAGATTTCAACATGCAAATTTTAGTGGGACCCCAATATTTAGTGCATAGCAGAGTCTCCCATAATTACACTCTATCTAAGGACTGTTGTTAAAATTCATTTTAGTAGGTTGATTAAATAAGGGAGATTTCTGGCCTTGTATATGTCATAGGCAGGAATGTCTTACTACATCACAGGAAGGAGGGTTTGTGCAGAAGCAAAAGTACACTCTCAAGAAAGAGAGCAGGAGACTGGAAAGGGGCAACTGTGCTGAACCCCGAGTGGCTGCTGTTCTTATTTACTGAAATCAGTGAGGACTGGGTGGCCAGTGTGCATTTTGTTCTTCTATATAATGAGTCCTTTCTTTGCCTGTGTGATGCTGGGATGGTGATGGCTCTTTTCTTTTCCTCAGGTCTATAGGTTTAAGTGCTGTTTGTTTGAGGCAGCTGTCTGTAATAATTTTTCGGTCCCTCCTCCCTTGCTTGTACCTGACTACCTCCTCTAACATATGGAGGGAGATTGCAGACTCAGTGAAAGGATCTCTTATGAATAACTTTCAAGTGCAACATGACAAATGCAGGCTGTCTACTTTTCTTAGTCAGCTAGAGCTTCTATAACAAAATTCCTAGACTGGGTAGCTTGAACAATGGGCATTTATTTCACACAGTCTGGAAGCATGGGAAGTCTGTGAATGTGTAAAAGCGTGGTGAGTTCTGATGAGAGCCTTCCTCCTGGCCTGCGGACGGCTGCATTCTTGCCCTGTGCTTACATGACACAGGGGAGGTGGGGGTGGGGGATAAGAGAGAGCTATGTGTTTCTAACTAACAAAAACATCTAACTAGTTCATGGGGGCTCTATGCTCATGACCTCACCTAAGCCTAATCACTTTCCAAATACCATCGCATTGAGAACTAAGGTTTCCACATATAAATGTGGGGGAGGGGCACAATTCTGTCCATCGCATTATAGCTGGTGAGATAGGTATGTGCACATGTACATATATGTCTGGAGATGAGGAAATAGTTGCCTTGAAAGCATTATAGTCCATCTTTTAGCACTTACCATCTGCTAGCTGGAAATACTAATAACCTACCGAGGCATTACATCCTTATACTGCATTTGAATGGCTCTGGTAGCTTACCAAATTCTCAAGAGCTACAGTTCTGTCATAAACTGTGACACAAATTCCAATATCATCTTTTCCTGAAAATTGGACCACGTGATGTTTATCATTTGTACATGTAACCGTGTGTAGCCGACCTGTTTCCTTCTTCCTTTCTAGCTTGTATTACCATGTTATTACACCCACCAAAAAAAAATTACAATTATAAAAGCACCAACGGTTTACAGATAGAATTATACCACCCATCACAAAGACAGCATCCCCCCAACTCCTCCTTAAGCATCTCTCTCTCCAAATTCCACTCCATGAAACAGCTACCTAAAGCTCTGTTTTTCTTATCTCAGGCTCACAGCCCCTCCAGCTGCTCAGTCTTTGGTATGTAAAGCTGAGGTCACAATTTGATGACCCACTGTCATCTTGTTCTTCTATATAATGAGTCCTTTTTTTGCCTGTGTGATGCTGGGATGGTGATGGCTCTTTTCTTTTCCTCAGGTCTATAGGTTTGGGCTTTTGCACATAGCCCAAAGGCATTTGGAGTTTGGCCTTCATAGTGTGTTGAAAAATTTGAATGACTTGCCAACCTTTGAAACTTGGGACATTTCATGTTAAAATCCAGCTATCTCAGCATTCCTTGACAAAGCAGAAGTCTGGTAACCCCAGACTTTCTTCCCATAGGACACTTCTTCCTCTCTGGCTCAAAGCCATTCACAGTCCCCATGCAGCTGCTGCTTAGGTGTTTGGATTGGGAGCCTTTGCAGTACCTACAGCTGTCAGGTTGTATACTGCTTCTATCTGCATCCATATTAGTCACCCCACTCAAGCATAAACGACAGGCTCATGGGCCTCTATTCATTTACAAAGCTGAAAGTAGGGGTTTCTGAAGTGATGAGTGTAAGTACTTCTAAATTAAACGTTTCCATCACAAGTGAGTCAACAAAAAGTGTAAGTGCTGCCCCCTGACAATCTCCGGAGCAGTGAAGGTGATAGGTGCTCAGGCCTCTGCTCTCTAACTCAGGGAAAGTGTCTATTAGTATCCTGGGACTATTAGGGCAGGGCTGCTAGAAAGAGAGAGGGGCAAGTTTGACACAGACTGTTTTCTGTCTAAATCTGTCAAAGATCCTCCCTCACAATGTGAAATCCTGCTTCACTCCTGTTTTTTTTTTTTTTTTTTTTTTTTTATGCCTTTACACATAGTTGGCGTCCAGACATTAATTTTCCTAGTGGGTCTCTAACAGTAAGGATTTTCCTATTTTTTCACCACACATAATATACTGATTTGCTCTGAAATTCAACATATAATTTTTTTTCTCCACAGGCTAGCCTCTGAGGCATTTGAGTGGTGATATTTTCTTAACAGTGAAGTTAAACTGAAATCCAACAATTGATGGTAAAAGGGAGAAAGGACCAAAGAACTGTATGTAGTTACTTACCTGGACTCTCCCTAAGAGAAGTAGCGAAAATATGAGTGTTACGGGTTTGAGAAGAGGGAAAAAGGATCTGGGGATAGTCAGATAGCACAATTCAAAATATGCACGCATACAATTTTCAGCATTTGGGTCCTCAGAGATAAACAGCAAAATAAAAAATGTTTAATCTTGCAGATACTTATTTATCAAGCCACTAGAAGTTAATGGCTTCTAGATGCAAGCTCCGTTTTACTTTACAGAATTTGATCTCCTAGGCAACTATCTTATTAAATTCACAATTCCCCACATTGCCTAATTTAAGGTATTTACAAATGTAAAATTGTTGCTTTAGGGTAGGTGTTTAGATTTTGCAATTTAAATTTATATCAAATTTATTATAATCTAATCAGTGCTGTTCCCCCAAACCATTATGATCTTCTCTATGATCTAAGACAAGTTTTATTTTTTATTTATTTTTACTTTGTATTAAAATACACGTCATATAAAATTTACTATCTTAGATATTTTAAAGTGTACATTTTTAAAGTGTAAAATACATTCACAATATTGGGCAACAAATCTTCAGAATTATTTTTAAGACAAGTCTTTTAACTTCTATCAAAGATGCAGCATCTTTAAACTATATCCTTTTACATTACATATTAATTAGCTTTTAAATTTAATGCTAACAATGTCTTTCATGAAAGAGTTGATGGTTTCTTTGCTATCTGCTTCAGGTTTTAATGTGATATTTGGAATATAAAATGTTTTGTTAGAAAGTACTGTTAAAAGAAAAATTCTGGACAAACTAAGTTTAGCAGAGTGTATTTGAACAAGAATTGATTTATGAATTGTGCAACTTCAAAACCTGAAGAGATTCAGACAGCTCTGCTTTATCTATGTAAGCAGTGGACTTTTATGGGCTGAAGGTAGAAGAAAACTAAATTACTTTAGATTGGCTATAGCTAAGAAATCACCTTATTTTGTTATGAACTGGTGGAAAGTCCCTCCTTACAGGTTAGCTGGAGTTCTCTGATTGGTTAACTCTCTAGTTTTGTTTTGCTGTCTATATTGGGCTCCAGTTTGCTTACATAAGAACCCAAAGTAGTGGAATTGTCTCAACCTAATGGCTTTCCAAATAATTTCTTATACAAGGATGTATGAACACAATATTAGTGAATTATTTATTCAGCATGATTGATTCCAAATATAGAAACTGATTCCAGATAAGAGAACAAAAATCACTGGGTACGTCAAAAAAACAATGTTGTATATTTGTCTTCCCGTTGGCACCTTTCTAATCTCCAGGCTAAACACCTCCCTTCCTTGGTATGTGCTGTTCCTACAGAATTCTGAGGAAGCCGAGACACATTATTTAGAAAACCAGGCATTTTCTAATAATTGGGATTTTCTTTTCTTCTCTTTTGATTCTCTTTCCTGGATACATCTCTTAGTTCAGTCTCTTCCCTTTTCTTGATTCTTTTAATCTAACTATTCATTCCAAGTATTCTATTCATTTATTTTTCTTTATTCCTATTTTTACTTTCAGGAATAGCATTTCTTACTATCCTTTCTTTTCCCTTCCTTTCTTTTCATTCCATTCTCTTCTCTTCCATTTTCTTTTTTCCCATTTGTTCTTTTACTCATTCATTTATACAGGGTGGCCATGAAGTTCGTGTGCAATTTAAATAGTGGTAATGAACTTTATGGCCACCCTGTATTATTTACTTACTTATTTATTTTTTGCCTATTTTGTGTATGTATAAAAATTTACTGTTAGGAATGTTGTTCCACTAATTCACATAAAACATAACAGCATACAACCTTGTGCATAGGAAAGGAACTGCCTATAACCTAAATCTTCCCACCTGCATGGTCTCCACTAAGGAAACAGCAGGATCCAATGTCCCCTTCTTGTCCTTTCAAGGGTCACCTGCCTCAGGTGTTCAGTGGTCCACAGTAGCCAGATTCCCTGTCGTTCCTGGCTCCTGGGGCTGTTTTTTGTTCTCTTCCATGTATTACCCAAGGGTGAACCTAGGATCTGGAGGGCGTTATTAGTACAAGATTATTGGCCAACTTAGACTTTTAGAGAAGATTGAGTGTATGGGGGTAATTATAGCAAAGCCAAAAAATAACTTCTCTTAAATTTTAGACATAAATTTTTCTGGAAACATATCAGCTTTTTTTCCCCTCATAAACAATGATTTTCTTAAAGACCTGGTCTTCCATGTTGATAGTCAAGCTTTACTACATATGGCTGTAAGTCAAGATATTTTAAGGTCCTAACTTTCCCTAAACACCATTTAAATTCAGAGAATATACTAGATAGCCTAACACTTTCTCACTTTTGAACCACAGGAAAACTATGTTCATAACTTTCAGAGGAAATTTAAACTTGTAATAGTTTAACTCAGCATCCCATTACAGAGAAGTTCTGCCTCATCAATGTATCTTGAATAAAATAAATGACATTTTCTGCTCTTGAAAAATGAAGCTATTAGTTTTGATCATGAAAGTTAGGTTGATAAAACTCCACCAAGTGGTGATGAATCCAACTAGTGAAAAATATAACTATAGTTCTGTTTTTAGCATAATATAGATCCATTTTACTTTTCAAAAAATATTTATAGCAACAAAAATATTAAATGTTATTATCTAAAATCCCCAATAGAACATAACCTCATTATTCTAACAAAGCATTTTTAGTTTCAATTATTTCATATTCGTAAGCAATTGATATAGTTGTCCTTAAAGGAAACTAATGACTATTTTCAAGTTTTTTAATTATTTTATTGAAAATACTTATACAGATGATGCAGTTAATATACTTAACAACTTAATAGGCATATAATAGTCTATGGGAAAGTGTCATTATTCACTTAGAGCTTTCTTTGTTGAACATGTGGGTTGCTTCCAATATTTTGTTATTTTAAATGATGGTAAGATAAACATTCTTATCCTGTCTTTGAAAAAGTATTTTTTGAGTGCCCTATTATGCCACACGTCACTCTAGGCAGTAAAATATAGAAGTCAACAAACAGATGGAAATGTTTGTCCTCGTGGACCTTATAGACACTGCAAAAGAATTATGCAATAAACAAATTAAAAGAGAAAATTGTAATATGTTATATAACAAAAAAATTGCATCATAAAAAAAAAGACAAAGCAAGAAAGAGGCTGGGGTATGCCAAGAGAATGTGGTGTCATTTTGACAATATTGTCTGGGTATTACTGTTAACAGTATTAACTTAATAAGAAAGTTATCTGGACATTTAAGAAAAGATTTCAAGGAAGGGATGAGGGATAAATCATGAGTTAAATTATGAGATATCTAGCCTGTGAAAACAACACACCCAGCATGGTTGTAGTCCCAGGAAGACAGTCCTTTTGCAGGAATAGTACAACATGAGATCAGACAGGTGACTGAGTCCAGATCTTACATTGCCTTGAAGAACTGTAAGAGATCTGACTCTCTTTCATCTAGAGAGCTATTAGAGAGTTTTATTCAGAAAAATGATGTAGATTGACTTGTTAATAGAATTACTCTCACTATTGTGTTGACTCTAGTGGGTATGAATAAGGACAGTTAGGAAACTATTGTAATCATGAAGGTAAGAGATGGCAGTGGCTTGGACCATGGTGGTAGATTTGATATTTATGCAAAGTAGTCAGATTTTTAAAGGTTGAACTCACAGGATGTTTGCAATGTCACTATTAATGTAAATGTGCACCTTCTAACGTTTGTTGTGATATATGCATATGGCTGGACAATTAGGTTCATGAACTCAACTCCCAAAAGGTGCTGGATATGGTGAGTATCACTACGCTCCCTTCAGAGTACCCCCCGGGATCATTGGATGACTTAGTGATATTTACTAATGAGGTATGTGACACTTTTTCTAGGATGAGTTTATGAACCTAATTTTTAGACCTTGTATATTAAAATCATGAAACAGACTTTACCCATAACACAAATATTACATGTAATATATTACCTCTCAACTTCAGCTATTGGTTTTCCTTTTCAAAATATTCACACAATAACTATATGATGTTATAAATCTGACCAACTAGCCAAATGTATGTAACTATTTTAATTTTGACACCCAACTAGCCAAATGTATGTAACTATTTTAATTTTGACACCCACTGAGCAAAATATTAAGATCTTCAATAATATAGTCTTTTATTTACAATGATGTTCCTGAGAGAGGAAAGTCAGATCTTTGAAGAGCCCTACACTAGTCATGGCTGACGTTCTCTGGCCCCTTAATGTCATTATGTTTGAATTGACTCTGTGGAGGGCTTGATCTCTGTTCGGAAGCTCATCATCTGCAGTATCCATGCTGGTAATCTCCAGCTTTACCCTGCTGCTGAAATCTTTGTCCTCCCATATCACTTGATATTCCAAATAACATTTTAAAGCTATTATTCATTTAGCATATTCACAAATGCTAAATTTCTTTCAGGGGCCACATGCTTAGTTTGGGTATTAGTTTCATTGGCTGCTGTAACAAAGTACCACAAATGAAGTGGTCACAACAATAGAAATGTGTTTTCTTGCAGTTTGGAGTCTAGATGTCAAAAATCAAAATGTCACTTAGGGTCATGTTCTTTCTAGAGTCTTGAGGGAAGAAGCTGTCCATATCAATCTCTTAGTTTCTGGTGTTGCCAGAAATCCTTGGAGTTCCTTGGTTTGTAGACTATCACTCTATTGTTATGTTACACTCTCCCTGTGTGTCTTCATAGCATCTTCTTTCTTAGTGTGTCTGTCTCTGAGTCATTTCCTATTAAAGAGACCAGTCATGTTGCATTAGGGCCCACTCCAATTCAGTATGACCTCACCTTTTCTTTCCTTTCTTTTTCTTTCTTTCTTTTTTTTTTTTTGAGATAGGGTCTCCCCCTATCACTCATGTCATCATAGCTTACTGCAACCTCAAACTCCTAGACTAGGTTCAAGTGATTTTCCTGCATTAGCCTGCTGAGTAGCTGGGACTACAGGTCACTATGCCCAGCTAATTTTTCCATTTTTTTTTTTTTTTGTAGAGACCCAGTTCTTGCTCTTGCTCTTGCTCTTACTCTTGCTCAGGCTAGTCTCAAACTGATGAACTCAAGTGCATCACCTGCCTTGGCCTCCCAAAATACTAGGATTACAAGTGTGAGCCACTGTCCCTGGCCCAGGATTACCTCATCTTAACCTGATAACATCTGCAAAGACCCTATGTCTGAATAAGGTCACATTTACAATTACTGGGAGTTAGTACTTCAACCTGTGTTTTCGGGTGATGCCATTCGACCTATAAGAGTTGGTTTAAAAAAAAAAAAATTATTTCTCAAAGAATCCATCTTTTAAAAAAAGTGTTTTCAAAATTAATGATTTCTCAAAGAATAGGTATTTTTAAAAAGTGTTTTCAAAATTCTGGGAGCAGAATCCAGCCAGAATTTGGGGTAAGATTTGCGAGATCAGAAATGCACAATCATTTGTCAAACCTCAGCTTAGTTCCATCTTTCTACTGATGGCTATCAAATGATTCTGAGAACCTTTCTTACAATATTATTTATACCACACAGCTTAGTCTTCAATTCAATATTCTTCTATATTATTGGTTCCAGTGTTTTGATTCTGGGTTCTCCCCCAAAATTGCAGACTTTTGAAGAAAGACATCTTGGTATTAGATTTTTCTGATATCCTCCTAAAATTTTTATTACAATTTAAGAAACATGCAGAAACCCTATAAGCATTTATTGGTTCAAACTGAAATACCAAGCTTGGTTGATGGCCAATAAGTTTGGCAGTGAGTGACTTTTTGGCCAATAAAACATCTTAAAGAACTAATCATCTTTCAGGTCATAAGTAAGATGTTTCTTCTTTCAAAAACTATTTCTCTACTCACCAAGACTAAGTTAAGTGCCTGTCTTAGGAGCTCTCATACCATCCTGAGGTTATGCTTATCAAAGTGCTTATATCATGCTGAGTCTAAATTTCCAGCTGACTTGTCTCCTATCCCTACCACCAGGGCAGAGACTGTGTCTTACCACCATTGAATCCATTGTCCAGAAGAGTGGCTTGCCTGTTGTTGGCACCTCACACGCAATTATGGAATTATTTCAATGAATGGCTAAACATCAGGCTGAATAATTTCTTCTCCCCAGATTCGTTTTCCTCATAAGAGTGAAAAAATAGTAATACTTAATAAAACTTGCCTACAATTCAACTGAAGTTAGATAAACATGGACGTGGGTAGGCAGCTGTGCCAATATATGTAACCTTCCTTCCCAGGGGCTTAGAGAACTGTGATTAGGCTAATGGTCTCTGTTGTGGTTCTAGCCAGGTTGGCAAAGAGCTGTAGCCTGGAGCAAATTTTTGCCAGCGTAGAGGTGGAATTTGGCTGACATTGTTAAAGTTCAAGTGCATAAAATGCCAGGCCTGACAAGACAAAAAGATATGCTGTTGGTAACAAATAAACAAGAGGCAAGAGGCACAATAGTCAACTTCCATCAGTTTATTTCCATCTGTTCACATCCACTTAACTACCCTGAGTTTATTTAGAGACAATTATCCATGGCAACAAACTACATCAATCCCTCTGAGGAGTCTGTAATTTTTCATGAAAAGACTCAGTGAAAATTCAGAACCAAGAGATACCACAATATGATTTTCAAACCAGTTATTGTTAATTACAAAACAATATTAAGGCTGCCAAAAGGTAAGCAATGAAATGCACTCTACTCTTTTATAAAGATGTTAAGAGGAAGAAGTGTAATGTTCCTCAGAAAGACACTTTCATGCAGAAGATTGTGGATGAAACTTCAAATCTTACCTGGCTGCTATTTAGATAATCCTAAATTTGTTTTTCACCTTCTTTAAGCAGTATTCATTAATCAATCATAAGAACAAATCAAAATATTGACCTTTTTCTCTTCTGTCCTTACAAACAATTCCTAATAAGACCTTTTCATAACATTTAACTTTTTTTTTCTATTCAAGGTATTTTGCTAACTATCAATAATTAACTGGGCCAGAGGCAATGCATCTATAATTAAGATTAATATAACTTTGGCAAACAATCCAGGGTGAAGGTTTACATGTTAAAATTTTTCATCTTGCTGGACATTTACGTTGGGATATTTACTGTTATCTCAAGCTCTGCATATCTAACAAATTAATCACCTTCCCTTCAGATTGGTTTCTTCTTCCATTTTAACTATTTCTTCAAGTGATATCACTAGTCCTCTGGATTCTGGGCAAATACTTTGAAATCATTGTCATAAGTGTATTTTCTTTTAGAATATAATATGTTAAGTTACCCTTATTTGTGTTATTAATCAAGAAGACTTCACTTTATAAAAATTAGTTCTTCACTAGTTTTCCCATGCTGGCTCCGTTGTTTCCACTGTAGTTGTGGCCATTGTCATTGGGTTCTTATTTCCCACGTTAATTATAATACTATGATAACCTCCTAATCTCTCCTTTGACTCACTTTGCCATGTAACTGATAAATATTCCTAAAAGTGTTTGTTTAATATTCTAAGCACTTTGCTAATCACTTAACCTTCTATTTTCTGCCATTGTAAATTATTTTAAGATTTCATTGTCTAATTGTTTCTATAATGCAGAGTATTTATGTCTTACAGCAATAAGCCACATTAAATAATAATTCACTTGCTTTTAGATACAAAATAAACATCAGGCAGAGGTTCTAACATATCAGACAGATGAAAACAGGAATATCCTGTGTGAATGGGAAGAAGAGAAGAGCACGTGGGAGAGGCCAGCTTGCTAACCATCCCCCAAGACTCGGCCAGGGAATCTCCTCCTTCCAGAAGTTTTCCGTATTCTCCAGCCTTCATTGATATAACCTTCTCTCTACTTATTGCATGTATTATTAAGTACGATATCATGATATCTTATTGAGACATATTTAATTTTTTATCAATTTTGATTCCTTGATTGCCCTATAAACTCCAAATAGTGCTGATATTGCTCCATTAAAATAATGATTAATTGGTGCTAAACAAAATATAAATCAATTTTGAAATTTTGAGGCAAAAGGGTCTTCCATATAACAGGCAATATAGAGATTTAAATAGTAAGGTGGCATCAGTTCATGGCAATGAAGGATGAAAGGTAACACCTATGAATAGTTTATATACTACTCAATTGAAACTGAACACTGTTTATCTGACACAGGTATTACTACCCCAAAAAGTGATGAGGCATAAATGGTTTATAAATCACAAAATGATTATAGTTACAATGAATTTTCCACATTTGAATTACCTTTTATGTTATTTCCCTTGCATTTTCCACATGCAGTTAGCTCATGATCACACACACACACACACACACACACCCCATGTCTACTGCATGTCAAACTGTGTTCAATATAATGTAAGTTAATTTTTTAATTTGTGTTCATAATGTCCACCCAGACACGCATTCAACATGCATCTGAATGTATGGTATACCTATGCTGAGGCAAGCCTTGTGTATAAGGCAAAGTCCAAACAGGAAGGCAGAGATCTCTGCAACATTTAAAAATGTAGAATTTTTAATATTGAAATGTTGGTCACATAGGTGCCAGAATCCTGGGACACAAATAGAGTGGTGAGGAAATAGAGCCTAGCATCAGCAGGAAATCCCTGCCACCTGGCCAGAGAGACAGGGAGGAGAGTGACTGTAGTTCCACAGCAGCTGGACCACAACATGGCCATCCAACAGGAGCTGGTGTCAGGAATAGAGAAGGAGCAGGAGACCCCTTGGCTTCCTTTCACATCCTGTCTCCCAGTCTTCTGTCATTGCCTCCCGTGCTCCAGCCAATCCTCCTCTCCCCTGCCACTGCCTCCCCCCCAGCCAATCCTCAAGTCCTCTGCCACAACTCACACCCCCCCAGGCCATACTCCACTCCTCTGCGACAGCCTCCTCCCCAATCTTCTACTCGTCTGCACTGCCTCCCCTCTGGCCAAAACTATCCAGAAGATCAGAGGCAGAAGTTCCCAGGAGATATAATTTCCTATGGAACAAAAACAGATCAGGGAAGAAGGAGAATACATTGAATAGGAGACCAATAGGGACCCCATTGTAGAGTGATAATACATAACTGAGACAAGAAGACGTGTAGATTGATTTGCTCATTAGAGATACTGAAACACCGATATGTTTATCAGAGGCATCCACCCACTTCAGTTTCCTCTTTGCAATTTCTGAGAAGTTATTTTAGTTTGGGTTTTCAAAAGAATTACATAAAGATGAGAATCACACCACTCATTTTATAGGCTAAACTGTGTGCTGTTTATTAAACCATTGAAGTGAGCGTGTATTTGTACACATCTGGTTTACTTTCCAAACTATGATTATTTATATACAGCTGCTGCTATACTGTGATCCTTCATTTATAAATAAACCATCTCTGTAGGTATTTGTGAAACCCACAGTTGGGTGTGACTATAAGAAAAGTGTAGAGTCTTTCTGTACAGAGACTTAACCTTAAGGAAACAAACGGTACCTTATTTGTGTGTATCTGTGTGTGGGAGATGGAAAGAGAGAGAGAAGGAGAAACTACGAATTAGACTCAGGCATTTGTTGAATGAATGGGATATTCTGTACTTCAGAAAGCAAGGAGGGTATAGGAGCCAAGACTGGGAGGGGTCTGGAATAGCAGATGAGCTTTTCCTTGGGAAGAATAGACTCCGGTTCTAATAGATTGTGGCTGATGGTACCTTCCTTTTCATCAGCTCTTGAAACTAGATCCTCAGCAGTTACAGTGTATTTTACTCATCATCTGCCCAAAAGCGGGGAAGGGAGAGTGCAAATGAGAGGTTATCTTTCTTTTTTGTGTGTGGTTGAATGATATGCTATTGTGCACATAGGCTGTATTTTCTTAATCTGATCACACACTGATGGACACAGGTTGATTCCATCTCTTGGCTATTTTAAATATTGCTGCAGTAAACATCAGGGTGCGGATATCTCAGTATACTGACTTCCATTCTTTTGGCTTTATACCCACCAGTGGATTGCTGGTCCTCTGGTAGCTCTATTTTTAGTTTTCAGAGGAACCTCCATGGTGTTTTCCATAATGGCTGTATTACTTTACATTCCCACCACAGTGTCATACACTGAGAAGCATTCCCTTTTCTCTGCACCCTCATCAGCATTTGTTATTCTTTATCGTGCTGTGTTTTATGTATGCTTTATCATTGTTTGTCCCTATGCATCACCCTCTTCATTTGTGTGTAGTTGACCTTTGTAAAGAAATGGGAAATGACTTCATCTCTCCATGTACATTCTTTTGCTGTTTTGTTTGTGGTTACCGTGAAGATTACATTCATTAAACATCTCAAAGTTATAACATTAATTTGAATTTATACCAACTTCAATACAATACACAACTGCTTTACAGTTCTGTCCCCACATCCTTCTGTTGTTAATGTCACAAAATTATATCTTTATAAATAGTGTACCCCACGACATAAAGGGATGATTCTTTTGCGTACCTTAGTGTCTTAAAGTATGTTAAAAAAGTAGAGCTAAGAACCAAGGTTCTAATAATACTACTACTGTACTACTTTTTAGCTAAATAACTAAAGGCAGGCAGTCCCTGGATTACAGACAACCTGCCTTACAGCATTCCATACATACCAACAGGCTTCCAAGCCTCCCCAGGAGAATAATTTATAATTAAATTACTAATTTAGGAACTCATTTTTTCCATGTGTGTGAACAAACCAGCATGGAGTATGTTGTTTCTGGTGCAGTGTCCTTACACTGGTGGCTGGTCTCATTGTAAATGTGGTTGCCTGTGCACAGCATCACTTTTGTCTTAGCATTTTTATTCAAATTTGTGCTTCTGTGTTTACAATTATGACCATGCCTCCAAAGTGATAGTCCACTGAAAATCCAGGTGAGCCTACAGTGAAAGGAAAGGTGATTACAATTCAACAAAAGTAGAAATAATTAAGCATTTGGAGAAAGACCAGATACTGTCATTCATTGGAAAGGCATTAGGGTTCAGTTGCTGGACTATTGAAATGATTATTACTATAAAGGATAATGTGAAAATAATGGAACGTGTGAAAGGCAGTACTCCAATGAAAGCCTCGATTGTTACTAAAAAGGAGTAGTAGTTTAATCATTGAAATGAAAAAGCTATTTTTGATTTGGTTAGAAGATCAAAGTAAGAATAGCATTACTATTAGCCCAGAAATTAAAAGAAAGAGCATAATAGTTTCTATCACTTATTATTACAGAACAGAGGTATTATTATTATTATTATTAAGGGATTACCATGTATTATTATAATCACATATGAGCTATTATAGTACCATTGTGATTGTTATTATTACCATATATGCATAGTTCAACAAGGATCCAGGTTACATACAAATCCAACCTAAAGACATTCTCAGGAAATGTATCTCATCTATACCCTATAGGGAACTGCCTATATATACACATATATTTACATATTATACATATGTATATATTTCTTAAATCATGTAGAAAACAAAAAGTGAAGTTACAAATAGTTGTTACAATAATACTAGCTTTTATAGTTGCACAAGTACTTACCTTTATTGATACCTGTACTTTTTCATATGGCTTTGAGTCCAGTGTTCTTTCATTTCACGTTGCAAAATTCTCTTGAGCATTTCTTTCTTGTATAGGCCTGTTGGTAATGAACTCCCTTCAGTTTTTATCCAAGATGTCAACTTCTCCCTCACTTTTGAAGGATAGTTTTGCTGAAAATAGAATTCTTGGTTGGCAGAGTTGTTTTCTCTCTCTCTCTCTCTCTCTCTCTATCTCTCTCTCCTTTTTTTTTTTTCTTTTAGCACTTTGAATATTATCCCACTGCCTTCTGGTCTCCAAAGTTTCTGATGTGCAATCCACTAATAAGTTTTTTGGTGATCTTTTGCTGTTTTCATAATTCTCTTCTTGCCTTTGGGTTTTAAAACTTTTATTACAATGTGTCCCAGAGGGTCTCTCTGAGTTTTATAGTACTTGAACATTTTAAGCTTATTGGATGTTTTCATTATGTTTAATCAAATTTGAAAAATTTTCAGCCAAATTTCTTCCAATATTCTTTTTTTTTTTTCCTCCTTTCTCTCTCTCTTCTTTTTCTGGAACTGTAACAATGCTTATGGGGGTCCACTTGATGATGTCCCACAGGTCCTTTGGAATCTGTTCACTTGTCTTTAATCTTTTATCTTTTGGCTTCTCAGACTTAATAATTTCATTGTCTTATTTTCAAGTTTACCGATTCTTTCATTGTCTGAACAAATTTGCCTTTGAATTCTTGTGCATATTCTTTTCTTTCTAGTTGTTTATTTCAGCCTTAGAATTCATTTTTTGTTTCTTTTTTAGGTATTCTGTGTCCTGATATATCTATTTTGTTGGAATATCAATTTCTTAACTGTCTCCACATCTTTGTTTATTTCTCTGAGCAAATTTCAGACAATTATTTTAAAGACTTTGTTAGTAGATTTGCCATCAAGACTTTTCAGTAACAGTTTTTGTTGCTTTATTTTTTTCTCTGAACAGGTCATTCTTTCCTAATTCTTTGTATGCCTTATAATTTTTCTAATTGAAAACTTGATATTTCAATCTAATAATATGGTAATCCTGGGAATTAGTTTCCCCCCTTTTCTGCAGAGTGTTCTGGTTTTCGTTATTGTCTTTGTTTTTATTTTTGTGACTGGTGAGCCAAAGATCAGCTTGACATGTAAACCCAAGGTCTTCTCAGGCCTTTTCTGAGCCTGTATTATTTTTCTGTGTGTATGTGTGGTCACTTTCTAATTTTCCCATATTTGCAGTTGCTTTCTAATGACCTAGTCATTCATGTCTGGTTCCTAAACGGATAAAAAGAAAAAAAATAAACAGGTGAAAAAGGCATCAGATTCTTTAAATCTTCTGAAAGTCACTTCAGCCAAAGACAGAGGAACTTGAAAGAATTAAAAAAGGTGCAAAAACAATGAACATCTACTTCTGTGTCGGCAATCCTATGATCCTATGATCATCAGGAGTAATCAATGATCAAAGCATAGATATTCAATATAGAAGAACCTCTGTAAGGAAACCACCCAAGGGACCATAACAAACTGGTCAACATATGGTGGGGCCAAGACAAGGAACTGGGCCTACTGTACTGATACATACATGTGATGCATGTCTGGTCTATGAAAATGAGGTCAACTTAAGGAGGTGGTCAGTGTAAGGAAGTGGTGAACTTTGGCGGTTCTACTGCATTTAGAGGTCAGAATCCTTTTTCCCTAATCTGTTTTCTATGAGCTATGTGTAAGCTGCTCAAGGATTATTATATGCAAGCTGCTTGCCATGAGGCTGGAGGTGGAGCATGAATAGATACTGCCTTACTAAGAATGCTAAGAACTAAAATTGACTGAAATTAATCACAAATTATCATTCAGGCCTTCCTCTAAAAGTTGCATCATTTAATGGATCCCACAGTTTGAAAATAGTCACATCAGACAGACTGCCAATTCAATGATTGTCTAGGTGGGGAGAGAGATTTCTGGTGTGCTCTAATTTGCAATACTTTTAGAATCTTCTATTTGTTGATTTAATCACAATTCTATACTGCTTTTATTGGTGTAACTTGACAAGAAGTCATTAAGCAAGAAAGTATCAGAACTTTCAAAGCTGATTTAACTATTTTTTGCCCTTTATATTTCCATACACATTTTATAATTAGCTTGTCAATTTTTTAAAAAATGTTGCTAGGGTTTTGGTTGGAGTTGTATTGAATATATAGATCAATTTATTGAGAATTGGTGGTATAAAGACAGCGACTTTTCTAACACATACAATGTTATATATTTTCATTTTTTAAAGGGTCTTGAGTTTCTCTTAGCAATGTATTATAGTTTTTAGTGTTCAAGTTTTATACCTGTTGCATTAGATTTATATCTTAAGTATTCCATGGTTTTTAATATTATCCAAAATGATGTTTTAAAAATGGAAACCTCCAAATGCTTTTTGCTAATTCATTGAAAAACAACTTATTTTTGTATAATGTCTTCTATTATGAAAACTTCTTAAACTCAGTTATTAATATTAAGGGTTTTTCGTACATTGCATAGAATTTTCTACGTAAACCACCATGTTGTCTATGAGTAAAGACAACTATTTTTTTCTTTTCTACATGGGTACAATTAATTAATTAATGTATTTGCCTCATTGGCAAATTGGTGAGGACTTTAGGGACAATATTAAATAGGACTTCATTGTTCCTGATCCTAGGAGGAAATTGTTCAGTATTTTAGGATTAAGTATGATTCTAGGTGTATTTTTTTAGTACATACTTTATATCATGTTGAGTAGGGATTTTTCTATTTCTTTCATGCTAGGAGTTTTTATGATAAGCAGATATTGGATTTTTATCAAATGCTTTTTTGGCATTTTATGAGATGATCATGTGGTTTTTCTTAGATTGTAAATTTGTACATTTATCCAGGATAAACTTCACTTAGACATGATGAATTTTCCTTTTAAGACATTAGTAGATTTGATTTACAAATTAAATTAAATAATTTAAATATCTATACTCAGGAGGAATATTGGTCTGTAGTTTTCTTTGCTTGTAATCTCATCCTGGTTTGATATCAGAGTAATGCCAGTGAGTAGGAAAGTACTCCCTTCTCTTCAATCTTCTAGAAGAGTGTTTGTAGAAGTTTTATTCTTGCTTTCTTAAATATTTTGTAGATATCATTAAAGAGGTCATTGTGCCTAGAGTCATTTTTTGGTGGAAAATATTTTTCTATGAAAGACACTTAATGAATATAAGGTTATTTGGTTTATTTGTGTATTTCAAGGAGTTTGTCCATGTTATCTGTTACTAAATTTATGACCATACAGTTACTTTTAATATTTCTTGATTTTGTAAATGTAAATTCTGTAGCAATATCACCTCTCTTATTCCTGATGCAGAGAATATTTGTACTTTTTTGTTTTTGTTTTTTATTTTTGATCAGTTTAGGTAGAGTTTTATCAATTGTATTAATCTTCTCAAAAAGCCAGTTTTGGAATTTATTGATTTTCTCTACCATTTCTTTTGTTATCTCTTTCACTGATTTCTCCTCTGATATGTTTATCTGAATTTTTTTAAGTTTTAATTTTCTTTCCTTATTCCTTAGGTAGAAGTGGAGAATTGAATTTTTAATTATTTATTTTTTCCTAACATAGGCATTTTGTGCTATAATTTTTCCTCTAAGTACTGCTTTAAATATATTATACAGATTTCAGTATGTTTTATTTTCATTTAATTTAAAATACTTTATAATTTTCCTTTTTTTTCTTCCTCAATTCTAAAGGTTACTTACCAGTGCATTATTTAGTTTCTCAATATTTATTATTTTTTTTTCAAATTTTGAGTTTTGCTGAGTCTCACATCTAGTATTTTGCAGAACTACTTAATATTATAGAAGACAACATGGACTTATTTCTCTCTTGGTTTTCTGAAGCTTCTTTCACATGTTTATGTCTTAAATTTAAAAGGAAAAGATTAGCTAACTTTCAGTTCTGGCTATTGTGGCTGAAATTGTTTTCTCCTACCAAGAACAGTTATTAAAAGGCAGGAAGCACTTGAGAGTCTGAGATCCCAAAGAAAAATCATAGTGGACATCTTTGGTGCTAAACCAATTTCCTCAGTGCACTTATCTCTAAGTGTTGAAAATATATATTTGTTACTTTTTACCTGAAAGCTTTTGTCGTCTTGAGAAATACATTTGTCCCATAAGATCTGATATTCAACTCTCCCAAAGTAACTCTCATTTTGTGATGGCTAGGGACTTAGTATATAATTTATCTAACATCTTTTAAGTTTGGTTGGCATACTTCTAAAACTTAATCTATATCTTCTATAGTTTCTAATCTATCTTCCAGATCAAAATTATTTCCTTAAGAAAGATAAAGATTCCAAGACTCTTTATTATTATTCATTCCATTTTCTCTTTTCCTAGCATTTGTTAAAAATAGCCATGCATTTCAAGAAGGAAAACCAAATAACTAAAAACTAAGACACAAAAAAGTAGACAACAAAAATAAAACTTAAATAATCAATTTACTGGTATTATTAGGCATTGACATTTTAAAAAAGTGATTTGACTGCCTATTTAAAAAAAAAAAAGTAAGAATTAGAGGACAAGAACGTAGAACCAGAGAAAGTATCTAAATTAAAGAAAAATAAAAAAGATGAAAAATACGAAAGAAAATTTAACAGACTACAGAATATGCAAAATGACCAACATATCTGTACGTAAAATCCTTGATGGACAAGAGAGAGAATGAGAAGGAATAATTTTTACAAACAGATTGGTTAAGAATTACCCGAAACAAATGAAAGATGTTGACTACCAAATTCAACAAATTTGGCAAATCTTAGAAAGAATTAATATAAACAAAAGCACATCCAGATATATTGTAATAAAGGTACTAAAAATAATAGCTCTTAAATGGATGTAGTGATGAGATAGTGAGTACTCATTAACTTCAAAGAAGCAAAAATACACCACAACACACATCTTTAAGAGAAATAAAGGAAACCAGAAGACAAATACATTCTTAAAAAACTAGAAAAAGAAAAAATAAAAATCCCAACAAATCTGGCAACCTGAAAAATTATACTGAGAAATAATATTCTTCAAAAATGAAAGTGAATTAAAATTTTTTTGGACAACAACAAAAAAGATCATTGCTATGACACCCATACTAAAACAAATACTAAAGAGAGTTCTTTAAACAGAAGAAAAATTATTCCAGACTGAAATATTTTAATGAAAGAAAGAATAAAGAACATCAGAAAAGTTATTTATGTGGTATTGTAAGTAATGACTGCTAACAAAGTTATTATTTTAATAGTAATGGCTTTTCGGATGTGTGTGTGTGTGTGTGTGTGTGTGTGTCTATGGCTGTTTTAGTGCTAAAATTGTAGAATTGTGTATTTTTGACAGAGAACATATGGCCCTGAAATTTAGAATGTTTACTATCTGGTCATTTATGGAAAATATTTGGTCAACTTCACAGATATTTTTACTATTTATAAGACTGATCTCAATGCTTTAAAGCAAATTTTTTTCAGCAAATGGAGTAAAAGCAATGCCATTTTATCCATAGATAGGAGAATTAGGTAAGTTAACATATATGTGTTCTAGAACTGGAATTAGTGAAGTCTAATTGATAAGAACTAGGAAATTCTACTCAGTTGAGGGCTAACTGGTTCTAATAAATCGATTTTCCTCTAGAACTGCTTCATCTATAAAATAGGAATAAAACAGTAATATATGCCTGTTTCAGGGCTCACATAATGTAGCGAAATATATAATGATGATAAATGTGAAAATTTATAATTATAATGAAAATTATTGCCATTAACATTACACTGAAATAGGAAAACATACATGGCAAAGTGTGATTATAAACCACAAATTCCTACATGACTTCAGAATTGGTTCTTTGTGTTTGATTTATTTTGTCAATCTTTTCCACAAATGAACAGAATAATCATATAATTAACTTGACTTTTCATGAAATCTCTTACATCATCTTTGTGCCTTCACCCAGTTATACTCCTTCTACTTTCATCTTCTTTCTTTTTCTCTCTCATTTTGCTGCCATTTGTTGAGCACATACTGTGTACCCTGTATGGAGTACTGTGGAGTACACAGGATTATGATTATCATTTTATAGATGAAGGCGCTGATATGAAAATTTAAGTTTAAATGCTCTCCCCATTTCAATTCTTTGTTGTTGTTGTTGTTGTTTTGAGACAGAAGCTCATTCCCTGGCTAGAGTCTCATGATGTCATAATTTACATCAACCTCAAATTCTTGTGCTCAAGTGATCCTCTTGCCTCAGCCTCCCAAGTAGCTGGGACTACAGGTGCTCAACACAATGCCTGGTTATCCCCTTCCCTTTCTCTCTATCTCTCTCTGTGAGTCTTGCTCTTGCTCAGGCTGCTGTCAAACTCCAGAGCTCAAGCAATTCATCTGCCTGGGCCTCCCAGAGTTACAGGTGTGAGCCACCACATCTGGCTAGTTTTTTAAATTCTTAAGTAGCAGAACTGAAGTTTAAGCTCAAGTTTTCCTGGTTTGTGGTATTGTCATTCACTGGTCTCTTTCTTTTCCAGAATTTATTGCACGTTGTGTTTGAGACTCATGTCTTATTTCTCTCCCTCCTTCCCATGCCCACCTACATCAGTGATTTGTGTGGAGAAAGCTCATAATAAAAATGAGTCAAAATTAATGAAAATAATGATAGAGTTTTAAAAGTAAATACATGAATGCAATGGTTTTATGTTAAAAGTTCAGTAGAATAGGGTTAGAAAATACTAAGTTGAACAGTTTTTGTACTCCAGGAGTTTTCAGAGATCTTAGAAAAACAAATGTGTGACTTCCATTAAAAATATTTGAGTACCCAGAAATAAAAACATATCAGGAGGAATCACGCTACCAGACCTCAGATTATACTATAAATTGATAGTGATCAAAACTGCATGGTACTGGCACAAAAACAGAGAGGTTAGAGGTATGGAACAGAATAGAGAACCAAGAGATGAACCTAGCTACTTATTGTTATTTGATCTTTGATAAGCCAATTAAAAACATTCAGTGGCGAAAGGAAAGGATTCCCTATTTAACAAATGGTGCTAGGTAAACTGGCTGGCAACCTGTAGAAGACTGAAACTGAACCCACACATTTCACCATTAACTAAGATAGCCTCTCACTGGATTAAAGATTTAAACTTAAGACATGAAACTATAAAAATACTAGAAGAAAGTGAAGGGAAAGCACTTGAAGAAATTGGCCTGGGTGAATATTTTATGAGGAAGACCTCCCTGGGCAATTGAAGCAACACCAAAAATACATTACAGGGATCTGATCAAACTGAAAAAGCTTCTGCATAGCCAAGAACACAATAAGTAAAGCAAGCAGACAGCCCTCAAAATGGGAAAATATATTTGTAGCTTCTGTCTACAACAAAGGTTTAATAACCAGAATCCACAGAGAACTTAAATGTATTAGCAAGAAAAGAACAAGTGATCCCATCCCAGGGTGGTCAAGGGACTTGAAGAGAAACTTCTCTGAAGAAGACAGGTGCAAGGCCTACAGACACATGAAAAAAATGTTCATCATTCTTAATCATCAGAGAAATACAAATCAAAACCACTTTGAGATACCATCTAACTCCAGTAAGATAAGCCCACATCCCAAAATCCCCAAATCAAAGATGTTGGCACAGATGTGGAGAAAAGGGAACACTTCTACATTGCTGGTGGGAATGCAAATTAATATAAATGTATGACGATTGCTTCCCTATTTAACTGGATGATATATAGTAGACTGCAATCAATTATTTCATGTACACTAAACTGGTAGCTCAGTAATAGTCAATCAATATGACTGATTTAAAGGCAAATGATCACACAAAAATAATTTTGTTTGATTCTGCTTACAATTAAATCAAACAGTAGTTTTGGTATTCCGTGAGGATAACCTCAGACATTTGCTAGATTGTAAGCTAAAAATGTCAAGGTGCAAGTAGGGAGTGGTGCCAGTGCCTAAATTCCAAACAGCAATTACAGGGTCCGGAAAGTCTGCATTGGAAGGTACAGATTCCATGTATTCATTATTTCACTCATTCCTTCATTTAACACTATCTTCCCTGTAATATTCAATGTGCACAAAGAATGTCAAACTTCAAGGTACCCCACCCTCCTCAAGGCAGTCTGTTATATAAAATAAATATATGTGCTGTGCTGGTCTCTAAGAAACACTGTGATTTCGAGGGAGAGAGTGAGAGAACGAAAGCAATCAAGGTAACATTGGTGCATGGTGCTGTGTTTCCATGGCAGAGGAAAGAATAAACAAAGCTGGGGGCTCAGGAAGGCTTTTCAGAGGAACAAGGCCTGAGCTGGCTTGCACAGTGAGCAAATGTAAATAAAGCAGAAAAAAGGTAGTGAGAAAAGGGGAAGGTGACTAAGGAGAAATTCCTAGGGGAAAAAGAAGTGCAAAGGAATAGAAATTACACAGATGAGTTCATTTGAGGAATCTCAAGTAATTCAAGATGGCACAGAGGTGGCTACATTTAGTGTAAAGCAAGAGATGAAAGGTATGGAAGAAAAACTGAAAAATTTGTGTTTTTATTTTTATTTTTTTTACTTTTTATCAATATATATCACAAATAAAGAAAAGTGAGTGTGAGTATAAATATTCTTTGTAAAAAATAATATGAGCCCACCAGAACCCCCACAGAAAAATGGAACATTCCCAGTACCCTCTTTCACATCCCCAACCCCCACATATAACTACAGTTTTGATTTCTAACAGCGTAGCTTAGTTTTGCCTGTTTTCAAACTTTTTATTTAAAGTGTTTGTACTTTCAAACATTTTGCTTGTATGTAATTAAGTTTGTTTATTCTAATTGCTATATAATATTCCATTGTGTGAATAAGCCACAATGATTTCATTCACTCTACAGGTGGGCATTTAGATAGTCTCTGATTTTTAGCTATCACAAATAGAGTTGTCATGCTCATCCAGTATATGCCATTGGTGAACACATGTGAACGTTTCTGCTGGGTACACAATTAGGAATGGAGTTGGTGGATTATAGTATATACCTGACTGTACAATTACAGGAAAACAACTTATTCTATTCATCTTTTTCAGTGATATTTTTCATAGCAGTGAAGAAGATGGATGAAAGGATGGTGAGAATTGATTTGAGTTTGAATTAATATATATCAGTGAAATAGAAATTAAGATATGGATGTGAGAGCTATTTAGGAGGAAAAATAACTAGCCTTGATGGCTTAATTAGACATGGAGTAGGGTTGAGATGACTTCCAGGTATCTAGCTGGGTGTGTATCAGTGCCATTCAAGGAAATGGAGCAAGGGATGTCCAACCTTTTTTCTTTTCTGCCCCACATTGGAAGAATAAAAGTTGTCTCAGGCCACACATTAAGTACACAAACACTGACAAAAACTGCTGAGCAAAAGAAATGGTCCATATATACTTTTCAAGATATCTGATGCCCCAGATAAGCAAAACAGTCTTCAATAATCTGCATCTGGCCTGTGAATTTCCAGCTGGACACCCCAGGATAGGAATCACATTAAACAAGTATGAATATGCTTTCAGGAAAGTGTTAGTATTATTTTGTATATGAGGAGCTAGAAAACTGACACAGATAATAGCTAATAAGTGGCTGATTTCCTTCATGATGATTTTTACTAGTTCTTTAGCCAAAATAATTCCCAGGGTCCTTTATTAATTGCCATGAATTCTAATAATTCATAGTATATTATAAAATTGATATTCACTGACACTCATAGAGGGCTAAAAAGACAGACCTGGTTTTAAATCTATCTCTGTCATTCACAACTGGTATGAACTTAGGATAATTATTTAAGGTCTTAAGAGGCAGTTTTTTTTTTTGTTTGTTTTTTTCTTTAGCTGTAACACAAGAATATATGTATACCTCTTGGATAATTCAATAAGATGAAATATATAGTGTCTATTAGCACCCAGTACATAATAATTTTAAGTGGTACACATTATTATTGTCATATTTAGTTAGCATAGCTCAGGGCTTTTTTAAATTTACTACTTATAAACTCTCAAATAAAGAGAAGAGAACAACTTCATTTCCTTTCTCCCCTCAACATTTTATCCTAAATCATGAGCATATGAGTGCTGAATAAAAATTGACATTGTATTTAGTAGCTTTAAATCATTCCCAACCATTTCCTCTCAGGTAGCCTTTGTTTAAAATTAAGGATGTATGCACCAGTGTTTGATACAGCTCTGTCCTTTGCCTTTTGTATTCAATTTTCTTATTCACCATTTTTATATTCTGCTTTTAGTTCATGCTTTCCACTACTACCTTTCAATCTTTAGCAATCATCTATCTACTTTTCTTAAGCTATTTTTCACATTACTTAATAAGATTATGGATTAATACATTGTCATACATGTAAATAATGATTATTTTGTCCACTCATCATTTATCAACGTGTTGCCCTATTGTCATAACAAGTCAACTTTTCATTTAACTGAACTTATGTTCATAATAGATACCCTCATCACAGGCGCAAAATCTACAAACACATGAAAAAAAGCTCATCATCCTTAATCATCAGAGAAATGCAAATCAAAACTACTTTGAGATATCACCTAACCCCAGTAAGAGTAGCCCACATAACAAAATCCCAAAACCAGAAATGTTGG
>CAUYPK010010840.1:0-36085 GCA_963574355.1 Loris lydekkerianus
TCATGTTTACATGGATGGAGCTGGAACATATTCTTCTTAGTAAAGTCTCTCAAGAATGGAAGAAAAAGTACCCAATGTACTCACCCCTACTATGAAACTAATTTAGGACCTTCACATGAAAGCTATTACCCAGTTACAATCCAAGAATAGGGAGAAAAGGGAGAGGGTGGGGAGGGAGGGGGGAGGTGGGTAGAGGGAAGGGGATTGATGGGATTACACCTGTGGTGCATCTTACAAGGGTATATGTAAAATTTGGCAAATGTGGAATGTAAATGTCATAGCAAAATAACTGAGAAAATGCTAGGAAAGCTATGTTAACCAGTGTGATGAAAATGTGTCAAACGATCTATGAACAAGTGTATGGTGCCCCATGATCAAATTAATGTACACAGCTATGATTTATAATAATAATAAAATGTTAGTGGATAAAATATTTCGTTCATTCATTCATTCATTCATTTATGCATGATTCTTTGGTTTTTCTTCCATTCAGCAATCTACATACCACTGTCAATTTCTGAGAACAGGCTTAATTGTCAAGGTATGAGCCATGCCCTTCTCTTTTGCCTGTTTACGTAGTTTGGGGCACCTTTTCTCATGTAACCCACAGATCCTCTCACAGCAAAATTGCCTGAAGAGCCTGTTAAATGTAGATTCCTAGATTGCACATCCCACCCACTGAATATCAGGTCTTAGTTTAGCACTATTTTTATTTCTACTTTACCCAGATAATCCATGCTTCCCACTCTTATTCAGTGAAATTAGAGTGAAAAACAGGAAAAAAAAAAAAAAAAGATTACATTTTGGACAAGCCCACCAATTCTCACACTAAAATCTGACAACCTGTCTGTCTTTGGGATTTTCTAGAGTTGACTGGAGGAGTTGACCTTGCTCAAGGGACAGCTCCCTCTGTCTTTTGTCACTCTGTATATACAGATTGATACTAAACTGAGGGCATCAAGTCATCCCAATGCTTACCATGGAGAAGGGGCTGCTGGAGAAATGGCTGTCATGATGGGTCACCAGCCATCACAACCCAAGGCCAGAAAGATCAATTTGAGGTCACTTATAGGAAACATCCATCACACATGTTTAACTCTCCTTCTCAGTAAGTCCAAAAGCTCTTGTCTCTTTAGTATCCTCAGGAATGAGGCAATTTGATGACTTTTATTATTATTTTTTAAATGAACCACGCCTTAGGCTTCTCAAGAAAGACATATCTTCATTTAGCACTATTTTTACTTGTACTTTACCCAGATAATCCATGCTCCCCACCCTTATTCAGTGAAGGTGGAGTGAAAAGAAAAATGAAATCTTAGAAGATTTATCATGAAAAGGTTCTCATTTATACCATGAGGGAAAGGGAAAAAGATTTCTAAGCCTTGTGCTTTTTTCCTTTCTTTCTTTTTTATTTTTTTCTGGTGCTCTCCTAGCTTTTTGTCCCTGAAGCAGAACAAATGAATATAAAGGAAGAATCTACACCAAAAAATTCTTTAGAAGACTGAACCATAATAAATATTAAATCTTTGGGATAAGGAAAATTAAGTCCCTATAAAATGCTCTGCAAAATGTATTTTGGAGGATGCAAAACATAGATGGGATAGGAACGTCACCTTAAGGTCACTTGTTCTATCTACTCAGTTTGAGTCAAAAACAAATCTCAGTTAAAAATGTTAATATTCAAAGTTTTAGCGATCTGTCTGATGGTCGAAGGTAAAAACCAGATGTGTTAACTATTTCAGGAAAGTTTCTAGAGAGGTTTGTGAGGAATTATTTAATACGTGCTCTTGGATTTAAAAAAAAATCATATGGAACTAATTTTGAATGTAAGTTTTTAGAATACGGTCAATCAATAATAAAAATGTCCTTTCATTAATATTTAGAATAATTAAAAGCAAGTCTTATAAAGGATGGCAGAAGTCCAATGAATATACCAAATATTTTGAAATCATTTTCTCAAATACATTTTATAACCAACTAAGAAAATCATGCTTACAAAAGCCAACTAAGCAATATGGAAATGTAAGAAAACATGAAATGTAATTAAAAAATTCAAATAGAATTAAGCAGAATCATGCTGTTATTCATTTCAGAGTCAAAGATGGGTATGAATATAGTGAGGGGAAGGGTTAACAATTCAGAATAGGTTAGGAAAACTACTAATTTACCCATGAAGTCAAAATCAGACAGTTAACTCAGCACCTGCCAGGCTCTCTTCCCTGCCCGGGAAGTGGCAGAGAAAAGATAGGGAAGCCTGTACATCATGAGGGTCTGTTCTCTTTTTTTCCCTAAAAACACGATTAACAACATTTACTTGCACTTTAAATTTACTTGAGAATAAGAGCTCAGTTTTCAGAACTTGGCTATTATTTAAGCTTTCAAAAAATTCAGATTAATATAAGGGTACATACAATCAGGCTATATTGTTTGCATCCGTTAGGTAAAGTCCGAGTTGCAGTTGAGCCCTTCACTAGGATGTGAAGAGCTCAGCACAGAGCTTACCACACTCCCTCCCCCCACTCCCCTCCTGGAACTTAAATGTGTTTTTCTCTCACAGGGGCCTGTAGTTGTTCATCTATTAGTTCCACATTAATATTGAGCACACTGGATGTTTGCGCTTCCATTCTTGTGATACTTTACCTAGGAGGATGTTCTCCAGATCCTTCCAGGTAAATACAAAAGATGTGAAGTATGAGATTGTATTCTGATGGTGGTAAATCAGAAGTAGATAAGCAAAAACAATGAAATACTTCAAATATTGAGAAAGGCTATGAAGAAACTAAAGGAACGATAACAGCAAAAGCAGAGAGCAAGCAGAGGTGAGGTGAGACTGGTTGCTGGAGGGACCAGGTAAGGCTGCCTGTAGGAAGGTGACAGTTTGTATTGAGATCTGAAGGATGGGCAGGCATGGACCACGCTATGATTTGGGGAAGTAGAGTCCAGGCAGAGGGAACAGCAAGTGCTAGGACCAGAAGACTGGAGTGAAGAAGGTGAATCTGAGGGATAGAGAGGGGGGACTGAGCAGGGAGGGAAGAGATGAGGAGATGAAGTCAGAAGGATCGGGTGACAGATGGTAGTTGCCCACCCTATTCATTCTCCCCTCTCCTTAAAGAACCCTGAATTTGTGCATAGTTGTAATGTACCCAGCTTAAAAAGCAAATAAGCCCTGGACACTTGATTTTGTTGTGTTGCAACAGCTTTGTGACACTGTTTCCATCAATGAAGGGAAGACTACAGGGTGGAGATTCTAGAGAATGATTGTTTTCCTGATTAAAAGACAGGAGAATAAGCAAAAACAATGAAATATTTCAAATATTGAGTACATTAGATGCTTGCTTTTCCATTCTTGGAAATGCAAGAATGGAAAAGCAAGCATCAGTTTACTGCCATGCAGGACTATCATCCTTTGCTATTTCTCTCTTCTTGCCTGGAACATAAACACAGTGCCTGGCAACAATGCAGCCATCTTGCAACTGTGAGGGCAAAAGCTCCATGCTAAGGAGAGCAGACCAGGAAACCAGAGAAAATTCGGTGCCTTAATAACTTTGCAGCTGTACCAGCACTGCATTGCCAACCTCTAGATTTCTTGTTATAGGAGAAACCTCTTACTTATTTAATGGTGATAAATTTAAGTCTCTTGCTTGTTTAAGTGTTACAGTGTGTAAGCCGTTATAGATGGCCTTCTGATTCATTTGCCGTTGAAATGTATAAGTGGTCAGGGGACAGATCCTGTAGGGTTTATTTGCCATGACAAAGATTTTTGCATTTTATTCTAATTGCACTAGGAAACCTTGGGGTTTTAACCAGAAGACTGATGATAAGCTAGTTTTTTCTTGGAGAATATTCTGGCTGCTGCTATGTGTAAATTAGACAGCAGGGAGCCAAGATGGAAACAGAACAGAAGGCTGTTGCAAGAGATGTTGTTGTTCCCACCATTTGTTTTACTACGAGTATTTTGGTATAGTTAAGCCTTCAGAAATTAGATGTTGCAATAGTATTATTAGGCATGCTGTTGAAAAAGCACCTCTATGCCTGTGAAAATAGGATTAGAAGCCACTCTTTGAAGCAGATACTTCCAAAACTTTGTTAGCAGTATGGGGATACTTGGGTATCTCCTTTTAGCTTGCAGATGTTTAAGTGACAAACAGAGTTAATTAGTGGTTATACATTCTGTCTTCCTTCCTGATCTAGCTATCCTCACCATTGTAAATCTCTCTCTCCACCTTATTTTTTGCCCTTCTTTTTTGTTTCCTTTGCGAGGAATCATTAAAACATTAGCCAGAGCTGACAGCCAAACTAATTGAAGGCCACCTGCCTTAAGGATCATCTTAATGAAAAACAGGGAACCTAGAAAATTGATCAAATTGGGTTTCTTAACTGCCTGTGAATTGCTGTTACCTTGGGAATTAAAATAAAGACCAAGGTAAAATGATAATATATGCTCATCTACAAGTTATGGATTAGTAAACTGCTTTTTCCTTATACCTGGGCTGCAGTGGAAAATCTGTATTTTCTTAGGAAATAATATGATCTTTATGTTAGTATTATTATTAAAAGTGATTAGAAATAAGATTTTGTTGAAATAATACTTCACTAGTAAGTATCTAATTAAGAATGTCTGATTTCCAGATTAAGAAATAATCTATGTAAGAAAAACATTTAAAAAGTCCAAAAGATATAATTGGCATAATAATACATAGTGCTTTATAAGTAGAGAAGGAGAATTATATACACTTCAACACATTATAGAGATCCAAGAAATAAATGACAACTCCAAAAAGAGTTTATTTGAATTATAATTGAGAACTGTATTTTCAGTAGATATGAGAAACCTTCAGCATTTCTTCCTGAGTTTATGTACCCAGAATTACAGAACTTACAAGCTGGAGAATCCTTGGGTTCAAGTCCATCAATGTAACTGTGAGGGGTGTAGTTACACCTTGCTCTTTCCCACGTCATCACCAGGACCATGGACCATGGACTGTTTCTCAAATGACATGGAATTGAGTGTAGAGATTAAGAAGGATTTCACCAAAGTTACAGAACTAGTTAGAAATGGAGCTCAAACTTGATCCTTCTCTACTGATTTTAGTTTAATGATTTGCTTTACTGTCATGCTATGTCCTTTATTTTATTTTAATTCACAGTAATTTATGATTTTTTTTGTCAGTGTTTGTCCAAATCTATTAACATTTTTGTACATAAAATTCATGAAAGCAAACTTTCACATACTTCTTTATTTTAGTTTACTTTTTGTGCACTTGGTAGTTCTACTTCATCTTCTTCATTTTTCAGCATTGGGACTTGTTTTTATCTTTATTTATTTTAATCTGGGCCCACATTCTATGGTTTAGAGCAGTGGTTCTCAACCTTCCTAATGCAGTGATCCTTTAATACAGTTCCTCATGTTAGTGGTGACCCCCAACCATAAAATTATTTTCGTTACTACTTCATAACTGTAATTTTGCTACTGTTGTGAATCATACTGTAAATATCTGATATGCAGGATGGTCTTAGGTGACCCCTATGAAAGAGTCATTTGACCCCCAAAGGGGTCAATGACCCACAGGCTGAAAACCGCTGGTTTAGAGTTTTGTGAGGACTTGGTTGGCCCTGTCCCCATGGATGAATGGCAAATAATAGTTGATGACCACTCTAAGCTATGGCTTGCTTCAAGACACTTTCACAAATAAAGTGATATGTGTTGAATAACTTAACTTTCTGAAGTAAAGTTGGCTACATGTGATATTTCCTTATGTTTGCAAACTAAAATGTAGCTACAAATCCTTATTAGCTTTTACCATACAGGTAGATTTTTGTGAACCTTTGGATTCCTTATATCACAATAAGAAAGGTACTATATCAGAATTTTACAAATTAATTTATTCTGATCAAATTGATTTAATGTACATGTTAATGTTATTTCCTTTTGTGTTGTGTTTTCTTCTTTTTTTGAAAAAGAAATGTGTTGGTTCATCTATACCAGGGGTCCTCAATCTGAGGCCCGCGGGCCACATGAGGCGGTGGGATTGTATTTGTTCCTGTTTTTTTTTTTTTTTTTTTTTTTTTTAACTTCAAAATAAGATATGTGCAGTGTGCATAGGAATTTGTTCTTTGTTTTTTTTTTTTTTAAACTATAGTCTGACAACGGTCTGAGGAACAGTGAATTGGCCCCCTGTTTAAAAAGTTTGAGGACGCCTGATCTATACAATGGTAAAAACAGTAGGATGATTTTGGCTTAAGCAAGATGTTTTATTTCTCATGATAGCCTTATGGATAAATGGAATAAAACAGTCTGAAGTAAGGTACAATTTAGTCAACCTATTAACAGATTATTGGATACTAGATCAGCCCTAATCTGGAGAAAGTTCTCCACTCAGAGCAGGGGGCAGTGGTTGTAGATATCATCTTTGAGGTTTGAAGTGTCATAATTCACCTTAGACTGTGTTAGATAAAGCCTATTTCTTCAGTGTACATTTTTACAGCATTCCGTTTCACTTTGAAAAGTGCCCCAGTATGAATGACAAATGATATGGTCACCCTATTTCACCCTATTTATAGACATTTTTTATCAATAACTAATGTGAAGTTGAAAGTACTTAGAAATGTATTGTATAGGTGCCTCAAACCTAGAATAAAATAGCCCAAAATATGACAGAATCAAAAATAAGGTCTTTAAAAATAAAATTTCATGTTAGAGAGTACAAAGAAATAGGTTACAATATAGGAATACACCCAACCCCCTTCTTCCTCCCCTGTAGCCCTCCCTCATCCCCACACCTTGAATTGATTTGAGTTTTTCTCTTATATGGGCGTGTATTAGATCATCTACTGCAGTGGTTCTCAACCTTCCTAATGCCCTTTAATACAGTTCCTGTGGGTCGTGACCCACAGATTGAGAACCACTGGTCTACTGGCTTCCTGTTAGTATTGAATACTTTAGATATTTGCTTCTCCATTCTTGTGATGCTCTCCTAAGAAGAATGTGTTCCACCTCCATCCAGGTTAATACAAAAGATGTAAAGGCTCCATCTTTTTTAATGACTGAATAGCATTCCGTGGTATATATATACCATAGCTTGTTAATCCATTCCTGGTTTGGTGGGCATTTAGGTTGTTTCCACATTTTGGCAATTGTAAATTGAGCTGTGATAAACAATCTAGTGCAAATACCCTTATGATAATTTTTTTTTCTTCAGGATAGATGCCTAGTAACGGGATTGCAGGATCAAATGGGAGGTCTAATTTGAGTTCTTTGAGAATTCTCCATACTTCCTTCCAAAGAGATTAAATTACTTTGCTGTTCCACCAGCAGTGTAAAAGCATTCCCTTCTCTCCACATCCACGCCACCATCATCTGCAACTTTCAGGTTTTGTGATGTGGGCTACTCTTATTAGGGGTTAGGTGATATTTCACAGTGGTTTTCATTTGCATGTTTCTGATTATTATGAGCAAGCATTTTTTTGAAATGTTGTTAGCCATTTGTCTAGCTTCCTCTGAGAATGTTCTGCTCAAGTCTCTTGCCCAGTGGTAGATGGGATTGTTTGTTCTTTTTTTGGTGATTAATTTGAGTTCTCTGTAGATCCTAGTTATCAACCCTTTGTTAGATTGAAACCTTGTGAATATCTTTTCCCATGTCCAAAAGACATGAAAGTTTTCTTTTTACTTTGTTTTGTCCTTAGCTGTGCAGATGCTTTTCAGCTTAATTAAGTCCCTTTTGTTTATTTTTGTTGTTGTTGCTGAGATTGTGACTGAAGTCTTCTTCATAAAATCTTTCTCCAGTCTGACATCATCAAGAGTTTTTCACACACTTTCTTCTAGGATTTATATCATTTCATGCCTTAGATTTAAATCTTTTATCCATCTTGAGCCAATTTTTATAAGTGGTGAAAGGTATGGGTTCAGTTTCAGTCTTTGGCATGTGGTTATCCAGTTCTCTCAGTACCTTTTATTGAATAGTGATTCTTTCCCCCAGTGTATGCTTCTGTTTGGTTTATCAAAGATCAGATGGTGACTTGTTTCATCTCTTGCTTTTCTATTCTGTTCCGTATGTCTGTATCTCTATTTTTGTGCCAATACCATGCTGTTTTGATCACCTGAAGTCTTTACGTAAAGTGATGCTTCAGGCTTTGTTTTTATTACTAAGAATTACCTTGTCTACATGGGATTTTTCTGTTCTATACAAAATGAAGTACTATTTTTTCCAGTTTTCAAAGTTTGATGTTGGTATTTTAATGGGCATTGCATTGGATGTGCAGATTACTTTGGGGAGTATAGACATTTTAACAATGTTGGTTCTTCCCAGCCAGGAGCATGGTATGATCTTCCATTTGCTAATGTCATCTGCTATTTCTTTTCTTATGTTTTCATAATTGTCTTTGTAAAGATCCTTCACCTCTTTTGTTAGGTATATTCCTAAGTATTTCATTTTCTTTGCAGCAATCGTGAAGGGAATTATGTCCTTGATTTGATTCTCAATTTGGCTGTCATTAGCATATACAAAAGCTACTGATTTGTGGACATTGATTTTATAGCCTGAGATGTTACTGTCCAAGACACTTGGAGTCTTGTGGTTGAGTCTCTGGGGTTTTCTAAGTATAAAATGATATCATCAGCAAAGAGCGAGAATTTGAACTCCTCTGTCCCTATTTGGATGCCCTTCTCTTCCCTGATTGGATTGGCTAGAACTTCTAGAACTATACTAAATAGTAATGTGATAGTAGACATCCTTGTCTGGTTGCATTTCTAAGTAAAAAGGCTTTCAGTTTTACTCCATTCAGTATGATATTAGCTGTGGGTTTGCCATAGATGGCATCAGTCAGCTTAATAAATGTGCACCCATGCCTGTTTTTATACATTTTCTTTTTAGGAAAAGATGCAGAATTTTATCAAATGGTTTTTCTGCATCTATTGAGAGGATCATATTGTCGCTTTTGTTTTTGCTTCTATTGATATGGTGAATTACATTTATGGATTTGCATATGTTAAGCCAGCCTTGCATCCCTGGGATACAGCCTACTTGATCTTGATGTATAATTTTTTTAATGTGTAGCTACAATGTATTAGCCAAGATTTTATTGAGTGTTTTTGCATTGATGTTCATTAGGGAAATTGGTTTGCAATTCTCCTTTTTAGTTGTGTCCTTTTGTGGTTTTGAAATCAGGGTGATGTTTGCTTCATAGAATGTGTTGGGGAAGGTTCCTTTCTTCTGAATGTTTTGGAATAGGTTCTACATATAGGTACAAGCTCATCTTTGAAGGTTTTATAGAATTCTGGTGTGAAGCCATCTGGAGCAGGGCATTTTTTTGTGGGGAGATTTTTTTGTTTCTTCAGTCTCAGTTCTTGAAATTGGTCTGTTCAAGAGATCTATTTCTTCCTGGTTAAGTCTAGGGAGATGATATGATTCCAGGTTGGTTCATATCTTCCACATTGTCAGATTTCTGGGCATAGAGTTTCTTGTGGCAGTCAGAAATAATCTTGTGTATCTCTGTGGTTATCAGTTGGTTTTTCTCCCTTTTCATTTCTAAACGAGGTTATTACGATTTTACTCTTCTGTTTCTAGTTAATCTGGCCAATGGTTTATTGATTTTATTTATCTTTTCAAAGAACTAACTCTTGTTTTATTAATTTTCTGAATGAAAATTTTGTTTTCAATTTCATTTATTTATGATTTAATTTTGGTTATTTTGTTTCTTCTGCTAGGTTTGGAATTGGATTGCTCTTCCTTTTCCATTTCCTTAGGATGATTTATTAGGTTGTTCATGAGTTCTCTTTCTGTTTTTTGGATGTAGGCATCAAATGCAATAAATTTCCTTCTTACTGCTTTTGCAGTGTCCTACAGGTTGTGATAGCTTGTATCTTCATTGTTGCTATGATCAAGGAAGTTAATGATTTCCTTTTTTATCTCCTCCTTGACCGAACTGTCATTCAGCATAAGGTTGTTTAGTTTCCATGCCTGTGTGTGGAGATGAAAATTTTTGTTGGAATTTAGTCCCACCTTTATTGCCTGTGGTCTGAAAAGACACAAGGTATAATTTTAATTCTTTTGTTTGTTGAGGTTTGATTTGTGTACTAGGATATGAACTATTTTGAAGAATGTCCTGTGGGATGACAAAAAGAAGGTATATTCCTTAGTTTGAGGATGGTGAGTTCTGGATATGTCTGTTAAGCCTAGTTGTTCTGGGGTCACCTTTAAGTCCCTTGTATCTTTGTTAAGTTTCTGTTCAGACGTTATGTCCAGCTCTGTAAGAGGAGTGTTACAGTTCCCTGCTATTATGGTGTTACAGGATATCCTTTTGCTCAGACCAATTAAAGTCTGTTTCATAAATCTGGGAGCATTCATGTTGGCTGCATAAATAATTAGAATCGAAATCTCCTCTTGTTGTCTTGTTCCCTTGACCAGTCTGACATGACTAAAAATAAATGTCTTGATAAACTAAACATATGGAATAAAATAGAAGAGATAATATGTGTCATGGTTTAATGGAGAGGAAGGGATTATCTTTAGATCCTCAAAAGTAACTGTCTACATACAGAATGAAGGTTAGCTGTATAGTTGGAAAACACCTAGGGCTTTTTATTTGCCATAGGTTTGTATAACATTTCCTAAAACTGCAGCATGATTAATGACACAGCAAGAACAGTAATGTTTCTACTGGTGGAATAGTGGAATAGGGCTGAGACCAGCGTTACCAAGAGAGCAATCTACAGAGGTGGAAATCTTGTATGTCTGCATGGTCTCTTCTGGTAGTGCACACATGCCTATTGTTTACTAGAAATGAGGCTGGGGGGCTGAGGAATTGGAGGTTTAATCATTTAATTTTTATTAATGTAAGTTTAAATCTGAATAGCTCATATGGTTAGTGCCTACTGTATTGCACACTGTATGTTAAGATCAAGAGAAACCTCAGTAAGGCTGGAGTTGGCAAACTATGAAACTGTAGTTGAAGGACATTTCATAGGTTGCATGCACTTCAGATAACATTTAATTCAGTGGAATAAAAATTTAATGAACCTTTGTTGGACCCTGCCATGTGCCTGAGGCCTAGTGCAACTTCCTAAGCCTGACTAGAAGTAGATCCATAGAGCTACTTCCGCGACTCAGCAAGGCCTGGCCTAAAACTGCCTCTACCTAGATACAGCCAATCACCTTTGGACCCTGTACCTCATCCCCCACCTTCTTTCCCCGCCCCTTCCCCATGCTATATATAAGCGGCTGCTTGCCGCAATAAAGTTGAGTTCCTGTTTAGACAGATTCCCAGCTCCGTGTGTTCCTGTTTGGGGCCACCGACACTCGCCATCCCGCTCAGCCCCAGGAATGGAGTCAGGCTGGCCCTGCTCCCCCCTCTTCTGGACCTGCCGGATAGCCCGGCAATTGTGCATTATTCTGAGTAGAATGATGAAATTTCACATCTTTCCTTTGCCTAAGGTATCCATACTGTATACACTGTCTGCCCAGTAGTTGCTCAGTGGCCATCTTGGTTATCAGGTAGAAACAAATGGGGTGTCTAGGGGCTGTTACTATCCTTGGTTTTTGGCATCCACTGTGTGCCTTGAAACATACCTCATGGATGGGGGGACTAGTGTGTAAAGATACTGGTATACTTGTGGGTGAACTCATTAGTATCCCATATAATTGTTTTATCAACATGGCCTGATTACTGTTTGAAAGGAAAACAACTAGCTTTGTAATCACAGAAAGATAATTTCATTTTGATGATTTCTCTCTCTAGAAAGCCCTTGTATGTACAGTCACCAAAGCCTACTGGCCTGAAAGCTCAGAGTTAGATTTCTAGTTCAAGGGAACTCTTGAGGTATCAGATGATCAAGTTGCTTTGGGTCATATTGGGGTCCCTTAAGATAAATCATTAATTCTAATCTTCATTTGAGGAATCATTTTTGAATATGAACCTTCCCTAGAAAAAATACAAAGCTTTTCTGTTTCCTTATTTGATGAGATAATTATGCTTTTGAGTTGTATCATTATGGTTTGTTTAATAGTATTCCCTTTCTATTATTTGATACTTTATTAAAGATTGAAGGACAACTATGCTTAAAATTTAGAGTGGATAGTGGAGAGATTCTTTGGTTTAAGGAAGAAGAAGTTAAAGTGGAAATTTAAGCAGAGTAAAACGTTCTGAAGAGTGCAAGGTCAATTGATACCTAGAATGAATCCTCTGGGATGTTAATGAATGTGGACTATACTGTCGTGAATGCATCAGATGTAATTTGTTATACTGCATGGAATTAAGTGGAAATAGGTATAATATTGGGATGATGAAAAAGAGCAAATATTATCATGCAGTTTATGTTAGGGTTTTAAATATCTAGATATTTTTAACTTTTCTAATATATATTCTGGTTTCCTTGATAAATGACAATTATTAAAAGTTAGTATGGCATTATCTTCATCTGCAGCCTAAAGGGAAATTTTATTCTAAGATCAAATTAAGCAATTCTTGATCAATCTAAATGAGAGTAAGTAACCTCCTTATATATTCAGATAATTCAAAAGTTTATTAATCAATATAAGTCATCTTCATTAAAAGAAAAACAGTAGCATATTCTAATTGACATCTGATATTTATTAAACTAACACAAACGGAGTTGTCTTTGTTTTTGATTTCATATAATATTGCTTACCTTAACTCTCGTGTTCTGAATTGATCTCTACTTTTTTCTAAAGGACTCATTATCAACTTTAATAAGCCTGGGATTGGTCCCTTTGGAAAACAAAGAATACATTATATCCTAGGTCTTTAGCTTAATTTATAAAAAATGGATATTATCATAATTGATAATTCAACTTCAATTGAAGCATATTGAACTGGCATAAAAATGATTTCAGAAAGCTAAAAAATTAGCTGCAGACCTATAATATGATATAAAATCTGCATTACAAATTTAACATGGAGATACCATTGGAAGTTAAGAAAGAGAGAAATTCAGAATATGGAGAGAAGAAGAGCTAAGATGGCTTTGCTTCTTACATTCAACATGCTTTTCTACTGGGCGGCGCCTGTGGCTCAAGGAGTAGGGCGCTGGCCCCATATACTGGGCGTGGCAGGCTGAACCCTGGCCCCGGCCAAAAAACTGCAAAAAAAAAAAAAGAAGCTTTTCTACTTTAGATTTTTTAAGTGACTATATACTCTAACATAGTTATTATTATTATTATTATTATTATTAGTTCTTTATGGCTAAAAATGGAGTGTGGAATATGTATGTGGTGATCTCTTACAGAAGAAAAAGTCCATAGGCAGTGCCTGTGGCTCAGTGGGTAGGGCGCCTGCCCCATATACTGAGGGTGGTGGGTTTGAACCCCACCCCAGCCAAACTGTAACAACAAAAAAATAGTCAGATGTTGTGGTGGGTGCCTGAGTCTCAGCTACTCAGGAGGCTGAGGCAAGAGAATCACCTAAGCCCAAGAGTGGAGGTTGCTGTGAGCTGTGATGCCATGGCAGTCTACTGATGGCAATAAAGTGAGACAGAGTTATTTTTTTTCTGAAAAAAAAAAAGAAAGAAAAGTCCTGCCTCAAAGCAATCCCCTCTTTGCTAGGTTGTCAAAAGTGAACTTTAAAAAATAAATGAAAACCAAGAGTTCAGTGCCAATGGGCTGCAGTGGCTATGTTCTGGAGTGTATGGACCTGGACAGCTGAGTTCTAAATCACATATTCACTCTTATATCAAGCAATGGTGACTGCAATAGTCACTGTACCATGGTTAGCCTGGAGCTCAAAACTATTTTGTTTTCGTGACCTTCCTTCCTTCCTTCCTGTCTTTTTTATTTTATTTTATTTTATTTTATTTTATTTTATTTTATTTTATTTTATTTTATTTTTATTTTTTTATTGTTAAATCATAGCTGTGTACATTAGTGCAATCAAGGGGTACAATGTCCTGGTTTCATATACAATCTGAAATATTCTCATCAAACTGTTCAACGTAGCCTTCATGGCATTTTCGTAGTTATTGTATGTAGACATTTGTATTCTGCATTTAGTAAGTTTCGCCTGTACCCATTCTAAGATACACCTGGAGGTGTGGCCCCACCGATTACCCTCCCTTCCCCCCTCCCGTCCCCTTCTGTGGCCCTTTCCTCCTAGTCTTGTGCTATAGTTGGGTTATAGCCTTCATATGAAAGCTATAATTTAGCTTCATAGTAGGATACTTTTTCTTCCATTCTTGAGATACTTTGCTAAGAAGAATATGTTCCAGCTCCATCCATGTAAACATGAAAGAGGTAAAGTCTCCATCTTTCTTTAAGGCTGCATAATATTCCATAATGTATATATACCATAATTTATTAATCCATTCATGGATCTATGGGCACTTGGGCTTCTTCCATGACTTAGCAATTATGAATCGACCTGCAATAAACATTCTGGTACAAATATCTTTGTTATAATGTGATTTTTGGTCTTCTGGATATATACCTAGTAGAGGAATTATAGGATTGAATGGAGATTTTCAAGCAGCGTCTTGAGAGAACTCCATCCACCATGCTGTAGACGTGCAGTGGGAGCTCCTGGAAAAGAGCCTTGAAGGCCATCAAAGCATTTGGACTTCACACCCAGGGGCAGTGGTTCTCCAAGTGTGGCCCCTGCTCCAGCAGGAATGTCAGTATCATCTGGGAGCTTATTAGAAACGCAAATTCTCCACTGAAGCAGAAACCTCAGGGCTGGGACACAGACAGCTATGTTTTAACAAGCCCGCCAGGTGACTTTGATGCATTATGAATTTGAGAATTTTTGCCATTCAGGGTATTTCCAAGTGCTAGAATAGTATGATCAAATCTTGGTATGCGGATGGCAATGTGAAAGTGAATCAGAGGGGAAGAAACTGGAGGCAAGGAGGCCTGAGAAGACTGGTGAGAGTGCTGACTGATCAGACAGAGGCTTTTATATTTTATCTGCATCTCATTGAGTCTAGGATGTCACTGTTATAAGTCACCCACTATTTTATTCACCCCTAAAAAGAAAAAGTCTACCAATTAAATAACAATGCAGTGTTTCTTATCACTTGGAATTTTTTCTTTATTCTCATTAAAAGGGCTCTTTCACACTGATGCTGACAGATTTTTATCATACATCACCCTTACACATATGTAACGGCAAAACAACTTGATGAAGGCATATGTAACATTTTTTTTCCCAATCAGAGAGGAAAAAAATGATTCTTCTGAACCCCTTCCCACTCATAAAGCCACCTAGAATGTGAATGAGGCATGCTCATCTTTTTTTTTTAAAGTAAATTTATTTCAGGCTAATGTGAGGGCACAAACAATAGGTCAAAATATTTGATGTTGTTAGGTAGAGTCCCTCTTGTGGTTACGTCCCACACACAAAAGATGTGCCACACCCCCCACCCCACGCCTATTCAGTGGGCATGATTTGTCTTAAAAATGGTCCCACCGTACTTTCTGGGATTTTTCCCCAGGGGACTGGTACTCATTCTGCAAACCTGAAAGTGCATTCACAGATTCCAACATCTACCTCACGATGTAGCATGGCCTACAGGAACTGAGAGAGGTTGAAATGTTGAAATGTAGGAGGTAGAATACATCCTAAAATTGAGGAACTCCCAGTGAGAGCTAACCCAGGGCAACAATGCAAACAGTAGGAAGAAAGGGCTAGAGGCCAAGAATCCTTCAGAGACGGGTTTGTAAAGCCCGGGTGGCCGACTAGATGTCCGGAAACAGAAGAGTCTGATGACTCTGAAGTTTCTCATCCAAGTGACTAAATGGATGGTCATGTCCTTAATTAAGGCAAGAAATTCTAGAGAAGGAATGGATTTTAAGAGCAGAAGGAAAACAGTTGATCAAAAAGAATTTACTTTTGGACTTTTAGGAATATCCAGAAAAAGATGACCAGAATAAAGATCGAAATACAAATCTATAACTCGAGGAGGAGACTCATGCTTAAAGAGAACTATTTTTTAGCCAACAGCATCTAAATGACAGTTGAAACCAGAAGGGTGAGTACCATATCCCAAGGGAAATGTAAAGAGAAGTTGAAGAGAATTGGTCAAAAAACAAAAAATTAAAGAAGTGAATACAGGTAAGAAGGAAGGAGCAGTCACAGAGAAAAAAACTGTTAGATTGTATGTCCACAACTTGTGGATGCCTCAAAGACAAAATGCCTTAGGCACTCCCTGACTCCCCCAGGGCAATGCAGGAACCCATAATGTTTGTTTAACTAATATGGAAATGATGACTCAAAAGCCAGAAAAGGTGAACACTTTAAGAAGGAGAAAATGGTCAATAATATCAAATGCGATGGCTGACAAATAGAACAAAATTAATCAAGGGCCCCTGGATTTAGAAGATCTCATTTAACTTGCCCCACTACCACCAACCTCATTCTACAGATAAAGAAAGTAAAAGTCTCATCCATGCAATCAAAGACGTAACGTCTCCATCCTTTTTTTATGGCTGCACAGTGTGCCACGGTATACATATAATATAATTTGTTAATCCATTCATGGGTCGATGGGCACTTGGGCTGCTTCAGTGACTTGGCAATTATGAATTGGGCTGAAACATATTCTTTTTACTAAAAAACCTCAAGAATGAGGGGGAAAGTATCCAATGTACACACACAATACTATTATGAAACCAATATATAATCACCTACACACTCACATGAATGATAAAACACAACTATAGTCCAGAAAGAGGGAGAGAAGAGAAGGGAGAAGAGAGGGGAGAAGTGAGGGTGCGGGGGGAGGGTATTTGGTGGAACCTCACCTGTTATGCACAATGCAATGGTACATTTCAAAACTATTAAGAGTAGAGTAGAAGTGTCTTACCACAACCAAGTGAGGGGATGGTTATGTTAATCACTTTGATGTAAGCATTCCACATTATATATCAAATCAGCATATCGTACCCTATAAATGTACACAGTTATGATTTAATAAGAAAGAAAAAAAATTTTTAAAAAGGAAGGAAGGAAGGGAAGGAGGGAGGGAGGGAGGGAGGGAGGGATGGAGGGAAGGAGGGAAGGAAGGGAGAACTCCCGTGCTGGCTGACTGGAAGAGCCACAGGCAGGACTCTGGTCTCTGGCTCTTTTCCTGGGGCTGTTCCCTCTATACTGAGCTTCCCCAGGAGGAGGGTTCCACGCAAGGCTAACAAACCTCTGACTCCAGGCAACCTCAGATAGCTCCTGGCTTAGTCCATTTTCTGCTGCTAGAACAGAATACCACACGCTGGGGAATTTATAGAGAAAAGAGATTTATGTGGCCTATGGTTCTGAAGGCTGGAAGTCCAAGATCAATTGGTCCTACCTGGTGAGGACCTTCTTACTGCATCATAACACAACATGTAACAGAAGGACATCACACAGTGAGAGCAAAAGAAACAGAGGAAGTGGGGATCAAACTTATCCTCTTATCCAGAGCCCACTCTCAAGATGATTAACCCCCCCTCTAAATAATGGCATTAATCCATTCATGAGGTCTCTGCCCCCTTTAATGTCCCACCTCTGATTAGTGTTACAAAGGCAATTAAGTTTCCAACACGTGAACTTTGGGGACCATATTCAAACCATAACAACTCCTACTGACCAAGTGCATCCGTCAGGGTTTAGGCAGTTGTCTGCATACTTGGTCCTTGTGTGCTCTTGCCTGAAGAATGACTAGACCCACCGAAAGTTAGGCAGGTGTGAAACAATTTATTAAAGAAGAAAAGGATAGGTTTACAGAGCAAGAGCAAGAGCAAAATAGAGGTTTACAGAGCACAATACACTCTCCACAGACAAGGAACAGGCACTCTTGTCATGGCAAAAAGTGCTTTGGTTGTGGTCTGGGGGTCTCATTTTATATTCTCTGGGTGGGGCCCTCCTTCCTGGTTACCATGGAAGCATTTTCATGGGCAGTTAATAGCATGGTCCTTAGTCTTGAGTTACTCTAGGTTACTTTCCAAATCCTATCATGCCTGAGTTGCCTGGCCTGTGAGACACTCCTCTTTCTCTCAGATATGGCAGTTAATTGCTTGGGATAAGATTAAGGTGGGGCAGCCCTAAGACTGGCTGTCCTTATCCTTCTTCACAGTTGGTGAAGAATTGTTCCAGGCAACCCCAAGACAAAGCACCATTTTGTCCTTTTTCTCTAGGAGAGACAGAATTCTAACTATCTGTCTAACACATGCATAAAAATGAACTCCACCAATGGCCACATCACCTCTGGAGCAGGAGAGAACAGGAGAGAGCAGAGCAAGGGGTCTGGTGTAAGCTTCCAATGTAGGTTTCGCTTTGACACCAGGACATTGCCTGTGGTGTGTCCCATGGAAGAGGGGATTCAGGTGACTTTACTCACTGGGTCATATCTTGAACCAGAATTTTCTCTAATGCTGGTTACATATAACAAGACAGAAAAAGACACCGTGAGCAGGAGGAAGAAAACCAGCACAGGCTTCCATCTGTAATAGGGGGTCATTAACTAGGATTTTCACACCAGATTCTCCAGGTAGATAGGCAAAATTTGAATTCAGTGAAGTCAAAACAAGGATAATAACATCACTCCCTTTTATGACAATTGTATTTCTGTTTACGACAGTTGTATTACTGTTTATAAGGCTCATGACATCCTGAGAAAACAAGTGATTTATCCAGAGCAACAGTTCTTTTTTTTTTTTGCAGTTTTGGCAGGGGCTAGGCTTGAACCCACCACTCCCAGAATATGGGGCCAGCGCCCTACTCCTTGGGCAGCAGTTCTTAAACATCACAGCTTATCAGAGTTATGTCAGGAGGTCCCTCCTTCAGAGATCCTGGGGTAAAAAGTGGGCTCTGCCCATAAAATTTAAAATTCTCTAGAAATTTATCAGAAGAGAAATGGTGAACATGACATTTCCCACATTTCAAAACTCAGAACTTTCAAAGATCTGGCTCCACAACTCACTTCCCTCTTTGTGATCTTTGCAAGGCCAGAGGGTCACCCAGATAAGACGTGTGGCCACAACCCCTCAGGATTCAATGTTTTTATTATAGAGACATGTAAACCCTTGCAGAGGTCTCCCAGAAGCCCACATCTGGCAAAGATGACTAATGGGGCTTTCCCACTGACATCCTAACAAAGGTGCCAGAAGTCTATTAATTCCAGAACACAGCCCTAATGGGGAAGTTCCTCCTGGGACATTACCTTGATAGATGACCCATCTGCCTTTGACAAGCTTTGACACCCATGAGTTGTACCTTCCTCTCCGTAGCACTGGACACAAAAATGTGTATCTGATATGAACCTTTGAACTGAATCCTTCAATCATATCTAGTGGAGGACTCCATCTCTCTAAGGAGGCCAGACTATGTTGCAGAATGGTAACTCTGCTGATTATTAAAAGACTTGAGGAATGAACAAAGTTCAATAAGTTCTGTTACTATAGGAGGTCTCAGAGCATTTTCTGCTCTGTCCAACTGGACTTTCTGTAATGATGGAAATGTTCTATATACGTACTTTGCAATAAGGTAGCCACTAGCCACATGTGCCTAATAAAGCACTTGAATTGTACCTCATATGACTGGGGAACTGAATTTTTTTTATTTTATTAATGCATTTCTCATTAAATAGCCAGGTGGGGCTAGTATTCATATATCAGAAAGTACTGCTTATACCATACACATCCACAATGCTAGCTCTAAGAGGGAGGCAGTGCACGCAGCATTTCTCAAACATGTTGGGCCCTGAAATTCTGCTTTCAAAGGACTGGAATTCTGTGCAAAACCATTTGGGAAGGATGAGGCTAACAAACTATCTGCTGACCAAAGCCCCAGGAGACCACTCTAGTGTTGACATGCTAAGTAGTCATCACAGGCATTAGTCACCACCCAGGGATAGGGACCAAGCTGTTCTCCACTCCCTGAATGTGATAATGTCACCTCACTATTCAATCGTATCAAAATTCCAAGTCCCCACAGACACCTTTTGCCTCCCTGCACAGGTCCAATCAGCAGGAAATCAACCAATATTATATAATAGGCTATTCCTTTCCCCCAAACTCAAAGCAATGATAATCTATTGCACCTGGGTTTTATAGTTGACCAGGAAATCTTGGACACCCTGGAAGATATCATTTTATCTCAACAACCTAGTCTCGTAAGTGCTTATTAGGCTTTATAGGTGAAGAAAATGGTGCTTGGGCAGCCAGAGTGATTTAGTTGCTCAAGGTCACACAGTAAATGGAATTTGGCCTCAATCATTCTAACAAAACCAATTTGAACTGAATCTTCCCTTAAAATGTTCACGGCCCATAAAAGATACTGAATTAATATATTCTCAAAATACCCCCAAATTATCTTTACCTAAGAAAAGCAGTGCATTTTACAAGGTTTTCTCAGACATACATTCAGAAGTATGATAAATGCAAGAAGTAAGTAATGATAATGAAATAAAAGTGGCTGACATGATTATTCATGAACACAGATAACTCCTATTCTACAAGAAAATCTCCACTGAACCTGGAATAATTATTTGCTTCTCAGCTAAAAAATCCACACTGGTGTGTAAATAACCAGCTACAAACTTCATTCTCCCAATTATTTCTCCTCTCCTGGGTATGCAATCAATTTGGTGCTCCTGCGGGCCATTTATTCAGCCCGCAACAGAACACACTGCTCATTTGTGCATCTAATTCAGGCTTGGCTTCTCGAGTAGCAGCTTGTGGGCCAAAGTCCTTGAACCAATTTGCCATCACATCAGATGAGTGTATTTGACTTTGACCTATACAATTACAGAAATCAAGGTTTATTCAAGAGAATGTTCTTTCTTGAACCATCATTAGGCCTTTCAGGAAATTGATGGGGATCTGCAGCTTTGACCCAGGGTTCCAAATCCAGGCATTGCCAAAGAGAGACAAGGCAGGGCCTGAGACGGAGTCCCTGAGATGACCCTCTATGAATTACACAGGTAATTTGGCTGGCACTCACTTTGGCTCTTTAGATTAAAATACAATCACTTTTAGACAAATTTATAGCAGTCATCATTTCTTCTGTAATAAAAGTATATACATTTAATATAAATAACATTGACTATATCATGTCATACAGTACTTAGAAAAAAACTTATAGTACAGTTTTCATTACAATGTTGCATACAGAATGCATCTGTAGTCATCTCAATGGTCCTGAAAAACCTAAAGGAAAAGAAAAGTGGGAGGTAAAAAAGCAAAGAATGGAGAGGGTCCGCTGGAGGAAGATATGAAGGAATACGAAGGCTGGATTGTCAGGCAGAAACTTAAACAAAGTGACCAAGCACACAGGGCCCTGGAAATCTCAGAGAGCAGGTGATTTCAGCAGCCCGGACTCTGAAAGGCACAGTGGAGAAGACAGGGGAAGTTGTGGGGATGGCAAAGGCTGGCTAAGGAGGTTGGAAACACTTGAATGGGAAGAGAGAAACAAAACAGCTCTGCACACAAACCCGTGCACCCTGCTACAAAAGTTCAGGGGGTAGGGAGCTTTGAGGATCTTGTCAAATTATAGATTCCTGGTCTTCACACCAAAGGCCTGGGAATCTGTCTTTTTAATGGGCACTTCCAGGTAATTTACATAATGGGCAAGACTGGGAGGCAGAGCTGGAGGAGAATGGTGTAGATTGAAGGCTAATGGCCTAATGCATCCACTCATCAGGCATGAACTTGAACACTTTCTGAGCCTTGGTTTGTTCATCTATCAAAATAAGAATACATCTAAAGCCCACAACAACCCGTCAAGTTAGGCATTATTATCATCATCCCCATTTGACAGATCAGGAAGCCCAGGCACAGAAGGAGGGACTGAGTACTTTGCTCAAGGTCATGCTGCTGACAAATGGGGAAAGATGCCTGCTCCGGGTGCCCTGCACATAGCCCTACACTCTGCTGAGAAAGGCAGGGGTAGAAGCCTTCCAGGCAAACTACTGTACTTAGTCACATCAGATGATAACTGATATCCCACAGATACAAGGAACTCCATAAACTAGCAAAGTCTACTAAAATTAATTTTTAAATGAAGTGTTTCTTCCCCAAGATTAATGATCTATAGGACTCGAGCCATGAAGATGGTTCAGGCATATTAATGCTTCAACAAACATTATGGCTAAAAACAGCATTCTGTGAGAGAAATGAATATGAAATCAGGCACCCTTAGTCTACAGCATGTATCTAGACTTGAGCCTTAGCTAATGGGATTCACCAATGCAAGACCACCCGCCCCGTGTGGGTTCACCTCCACACTGCTTTACACAGGCTTGTAATCTTCTCAACATATTCCTGGACTGGATTTGCATTCTTTTTGAAATCAAGCCTTACTAGTTCATTTCTGAAGACACTGCAGCATATATCAAAATGAAGATCTGATCACCCGCTATTCTGACAAAGAGTATTTATTTTGCCAGGATGTGCGAAATGATTGTTTCTCATTTGTCATCATGCTCTGCATTCTGGGCCAGAGGAAGATGCATCTTGAAAGATAGGACATGACATCAGAAACGAATTCTGAATGTTCTGGTTTTTAAAAATACATATACTGTATATATACTGCAGATGACAGAGTCCACTGGGGGCAGTTTCTTAAAAATGCTTCCCAAAGTTCTGAGAAGGAACAAGAATAGAAAGAAGAAAGAAAGAGACAGAGAGAGAGAAAAAAGAAAAAAAGACAAAAGTCAAACTTTGTGTACTAAAAAAAAAGCCCCAGATTTATTTAAGCAAAGCAAAGCAGGGATGAGCAAAATCAGATAAGAAAAGGGGAAGGGTTCTGGTAACCACAAAAGAGAGAATGATTCTAGGGTGAAATTAAGCAAAGCAGTAGAGACTTGTAAAGTAAAATTTGAAGGGACCTTCAATTTTTCAAAAGTCTCCTTACTTTATGAAGAGCTAACAGCCCACAGCTGTTAATTCCCATTAATGTCACAATCTGCTGCCTTTATTTATACTTTAAATTAATCCTTTCTTTGTATAAGTCTGTGTGCCTATAATAGGTATCCTCATCTTTGTCTTTCTTGACCTATTTCTTAGAGGCTGTGTCTCCACCTACTCATGTGACCATGTGCTCCCTAAGCCATTGCTCATTGGAGCAGAGTGACACACATGACTCAAGGAAAACCAATCAAAAGCTGGGTTAAGCCACGCTGATTCTCTTTCTCCAGACTTAGAACAGAGAAGATAATCTTCAGTAGGGAGGTGAAAGGCAAATTTAGGTAGAGCCAGAATGAGAGGTGGTGATGTGGGCAGCAAAAATCTATGGGAGGCTAGGAGTGTGTAGGAGTGGAAGGGGAGCCAATCTGAAGACAGACTAGAGCAACAGAAAAGGGTGGAGGAAAAGACCATGTTCCCTGTAATCCCGGTTCTAGAAATTCCAGTTTCAGCTCCAGCTATCTGCTTATACTTTGTTTCTTATTCTTGAGGGTCAGAAAGTGGGCCATTGGATTTTCATCCAAAATCTTTTTTACTCGAGCTTGGCTCATGGGTTTTATATTCCTGGTAACCAGAGAACCCTAATTAAGTATAAATAAAGGTAGCAGATCTTGACATTGGTGGGAAACTTACACCTGGTGCCAAAGCCAAGTCCTACTATCCTCACATGTCTCACAAAGTTTTTCTGGCCATATTGAACCAAAAGAATGCCTTTCTCTCATTCTCCCCCCTGACACCCGGCATATGTTCTCCCTTCTGGAAGTTTTATGCCCTTCTACATAAAATATTTAAGGGTGGCTGTCATGCTCTGGAGTTCTGGTAGTGAGTTTTCTGCCACAAGGGATATTCAAACCACAGTTAACTGACCATCTGGCAGAAAAGTATAGAAGCTAAACATCATAAGGGTCATCTTTACCTCCTAACCTTCTAATTCACTGCCTAACCCTTCCCCATCTCTACATCTGACCTCTTTTGTCAGACTTGAAAGCCATTCATCTATTATTGCTCCTACAACCTTGCCTTACTATTTTACCACCTCACCCTTATTTGGATGTGCTCCCACTTACCAATGTCCCTTTTAAAAGTGACCCTCAAAATTGAACGAATGTGAGCTGATCAGTGCAGAATGCCCTAGGACTGCCACTTCTGTAATCTGCACTGACTTCTGCAAGTGCCTCCCAGGAGAGCACTTCCTCTGTTGAAGCTGTGCCTCGTCCGTGGCTTCAGTTGAGCTAGTGGTAACCTCAGCTGTCCAACGTGGTGACGACTTGGCCACAGATTTTGACAGGAGACTGGGAAAGGAAGCTCTCTGTATAATGAGTCACCTGTTTGGAGAGGCCTTGTTCCCTTGGGGAAAAGCAGCCAGTAGATGGAAAGAGAAGTAAAAAATTTTCAGCGGCAAATCCCAGTTTTTTGGTTGTGCCTCTGGCTGGCCCTTGGATTCAGGACTATGGAGACAGCCAACCCAAAATCTCCAGAATGAAATTCATGTGTGTGGGGGAAGCGGTTGGTAAGCTCTCACCTAATAGACGCAATGTAAGGGTAGACAGCACACCTCCTGGGTGAAGGGCTCAACTACAGCTTGGACTTTACCCAACAAACTTAAACAATGTAACCTAATCATTTATACCCTCATATCAATCTGAAAATATTTTTAAAAATCTCCAGAATGAAAATAAATAAAACAATAAAGGTAAAACCCTTGTTATTATACAACAAATAAATAAAAATCTCCAGAATGAAGTTTTCACCTGCCTTCTGTCTATATTATGCTAAGTAACATCACCCCAAGCCTTTCCCATCTCTACACCTCAAAGTTTACTATCTGAACTTACTGGTACTGTGGATAGTCAGAATCTACTGTAGAAACATTTTAGGTTTCAAAGAGAGAAGCAGAGAAAAGGGTGCCCCAATAAAAAAGGAATCCCAGGACATAGCATAATAGAATGGTGAAGTGATGGTATCCTCCTTCGAGTTAGGAGTCAAACTGTGTGCTGCTTCCCTGCAAAGCGGTGACAATACCCAGCCCCCGGTACATACACACACACACACATACATACATACACACACACACACACACACACACACATATACACACACAAAGCAAACATTCATCATCATATTGCATCTCTGAGCACTGAGACAGATAAGGAGCCTCTGCAGATTCATAATTCCCATAGAAGCTTCACTTATTAACCAGGGATGATTGGCCAGATAATTTTCTTGAAAATTATCCATGAGGGCTCAGTGCCTGTAACACAGTGGTTATGGCACCAGCCACATGCACCGAAGCAGCCCAGGCCTGCTAAACAACAATGATAACTGCAACAAAAACAAAAAATAGCCAAGCGTTGTGGCAGGCACCTGTAGTCCCAGCTACTTGGGAGGCTGAAGCAAGAGAATAGCTTAAGCCCAAGAGTTTGAGGTTGCTGTGAGCTGTAACATCACAGCACTCTACCAAGGGCAACATAGTGAGACTATCTCAAAAAAAAAAAAAAAAAAAAAAAAAGAAAGAAAAGAAAAGAAAAAGAAAAAAGAAAGGAAGAAAGGAAGAAAGGAAGAAAGGAAGAAAGAAAATTATCCACGAGGATTCCTCAACTTCACTGCAATCACACCTCCATGTCATGTGTATGCACAGGGCCAAATCACAGGCACGCACTCAAAACATTGCAAAAGAATGCAAAATCCCTCTCTTTGTTCACTCATTCAAAAGTACTCAGCATCTTCTAAGTATTTATCTAAAGGAATATGTGCAAGAGGTTCTTTCCCTCCAAGAAATTACCCTGCAGCCAGGGTCACAAAATGTCTCTATACTAGATGGTTCAATCCAGCACAACACTTGGCAACACGTGAGCCCACGTCCAAATGAGTTGGAAAAGCACAACATTCTGTGGGAGTTTACAGGAGGGCAAGGCTGGATGACAAAGGGCTGATCTTACAGGCAGGTTATACAAGGCCAGAGGAGTCTGGTTGCCATTTTCCCTGCCAGCCTGGAAGGTTGCAGGGAATCACGATCATCACTAGCCTAAAGAATTATGTTTTGAGTATTCCTGGCAACTCGATGACAGCATGCAAATTTTCCACAGAGTTGACTTCTTGGCTCCCGAGCCACGGAGCCACGCACATGCTCCTTCAGGCTTTCTGCACGAGGAAAACATTGTTGGGAAAGGAGCCTGAGGACCAGCCACTGGAAAGTGCACTCAATAGCACTTTGGTTGAGATAATTGCTGCATTTTTTTTTTTTAATTGTAGGCTTTGGAGGTGACCACAAGCAAACTTTGTGACAGACATTTGACACTGAGAAACTCTGCCAAGTATGGGTGAAATTTTTCGCATCTCCCTCTCACCCCTACCCCCAAAGGCTGGTTTATTGACTAACAAAGGAAAATTATGTAAAACCACTAGAGTACATTAGCCAACCTTTCTCTTTTGTCATAACTCTGTCTGCTAGGTACCAACATTTCTGCTTGTGTACAGTCACGAGTGTTCCCATCTGGACAAGCTGATCCACTGTACTACAGGGTGATGGCTCAGCAGCCCAGCTGCGATTGCAGGGCTGCCCTGTGGGCACAGACATGCAGATTTGCAGCAAGACTCCTCACCACTGAGGACTCAAAGGACTTCCAAGCCCTGCAGTGCCTGCAGAGCTGCCTTCAGATCCTCAGGGCTAGATGTTCTCCTTTGTCCTTTCTGCCTGCGGCAAACCCTGTCGAGAAGAAAGTTAACAGTGCAAAGCACACAAGTCCATCAAGTAGAAAGAGTCACATGCCAGGGAAGATAAACGGCAGCGCTTTCAGAGGCACACATCTTGTCCACACTCATCTGGACCCTGTGATGTCAGTTAGCCTAACAACGATACAATCAGTAAAAGGGAGAAGATTTAGAGAAACTCTCCAGTGTGTCCAGCCCTGACCAGGACTATGGGTCCAGCTGGCTGGTCGCAGCTTGCCAACACCTTGCGGCCATTCCTTGCAGCCACTTCCAACAGATTCCAGGACTTTTCAGGAGCTAATTTCCTAAGCAGGCTTCCCTGTCTGGAAAGAGAAATACCCCTGCCTTCTTGACAATTCTACTTCTTACTGTGAAGATGACATTGCAGAAGTTTTAGATGAAGAGTTAGACTAGATTTTATTCTGCCATTTCCTGGCTCAGGAAATCAGGGAAGCTCTTGGTGGCTTAGTTCCATCACCTAAAAAATTATAATTAAATTATAATAACATCTACCTCCTTAGGAAGTTCCTTAGAAAAATTTGCTAAAACAGTGGAGGAGAAAATGTCAAACACAGAGTCTTGGACATGGCTTGCCTCATGTAGCAGCTACTGAACACATGAACTTCCTTAGCAAATAGTCAGAAAGTGTTTCCAGGCTGCCTATCGCATGCTAGACAATGAGGACTACAAAAAATGAACAAAGAATCTTTTTACCTTCAGTGAATTTATAGACTAGCTAGGGAGATGATATAAGCATGTGAAAGGATAGCACATTTAGAAACACTGAACAAGCATCCAAGATGAATGTACCTGGTGAGTGCCAGGAGGAGCAAGGAGAAAGGACGAGGGCAGGCAAGGGAGACAAGGAAGGAGGGGCTTCTGCAGAACCACAAAGGGTGAGGAAGGTTTTGTTGAGATGAGACGACATCCCAGATGGAGAAAGGCTTTCAGGAAAGCAATAGACTTCCATGAGTCTACATGATAAAAGTTGGCTTCCCAAGGGCCTAGCCCAGCTGGGTCTAATAACTATTAAAACTCAAAGCCAGTCTGAGTGAGAACGGAGAAAGAAGAATATCTACTGACTCCCTCCTTGACGATGACATCTTTGACTCATCATGGGAGAAACTCCATCTCTGGTTTTCCAACCTCAGAAAGAGAGCAGAAGGCGAGACAGAGAAAGGAGAACATAAAGCAAGCGGAGAGATAACCATCTGTGCTTGCTGGTTGACTCTTCCTTCAAATGTGTAATTACGATTTCAAGAGCTGAGTTGGCCATTTTGAGAACCAACAGCCCAGGTCAAGCAAATAACCCACAAAGGAGGAAATCGGCCTACAGACAGTAGACTGGATTTGCATCAGATTTTCTCTTAAAGGAGATGTGTTTGCCAACTAAAAACTCAATACTTCCTCGATGCATTTTAATTGGGTAGAAAACATCACATTCTCAAGTCTTCAGCAAAGCCTAAAGCACTGCCCACCACCTTGTCCCTAGAATAAAACATAAGACTATATTATTTTCATTTTGTATGAAACATTCAAAGTTCAGGGATGGAAAATTGTGTGTGGGCTGATGGCTGATGGCGCAGCCGGTTATTATGCCGTGACTCACAATAAATTTCCAGAGCTACCACACCTTAAAGTTAAACTCACTAAAGCCAGACAGTAAACTATTAGCAGAGATATTTTTGTGCCCATAATTTCTAGTCTTTTAACTAATTTTTTTTTTAAACTTGCAGCATGGCCAGTTTTATAAAAAGGCATAGAGCTCTCTTTTCTGGCATCAGTATTTTGGAATATGTATCTTTTTGAAACAATACAAAATAAAAACACGCCCGTGGAGTATTTTAAAGAATTTTTCAACTGACCAACTTGGTCAGCAGCATAACCCCAGAGTGCTGGCTCCGTCAGCCAGTGGCCCCGGCTCTGGCTACAGAAAGGACTCAGTGAAGGGCTCCTGCGGTGGTGGTGGCGTCTGTCCCAGGTACCCAAAAGGAAATCTCTTCATGGCCAGGCCAAGCAGGAGACGGCCGCCTGCAGGAAGAGCGGCTCACAAGACGTGAGGTTTCTGAGGCAGGTTACAGTGTAGAGGAGGAGCTGCCAGGACTTCCCCTGACCCAAAACAGAGCAGCTAGTGAAACACCCAAAAGCCCCCAGGCCCCCAGGCTGAGTCCAGTTTGGGTCACCTGCATTTACACACTTCTTAGGAACACACCATAAAGCCACATCTGCCTGTGCCAAACACCCCACAGCTGGAGACTCCTGTTTAACACAAACAAGTGTTCAAAGAATCACGGGAGAGACTCGTCACTTGGCGTTTCTTTCTTTTTAGTTCTCTTCCCGGCATGTGATGGGGTCAGCGATGCAGAAGGCAGTCATGGGCTACAGTGCTTAGTCTTTGGAGTCTAGTTTTTGAGCTTGGTGTTTCACAGACATTCTTCCCATGGAATGGATGAAAGAGAAATAATATATAATGTGTGCTTGTTGTCCCTTTATTCCCAACTTTGACACCACAAGGGTCTCAAATACATTACAAACTCATTCCTAGAGTAATATCCGCCCTGTGTTCTTATACATTAAATCAATGGAGGCAGTTGAGGGCCCACAAAAACTCTCCCCATTTGGAGGCAGGGCTGGGGGAGTGGAGGGAAGAACTTGAGCAGGTGGGGGCAACCCCGAGGGCTTCCTTGCGATGACCTGGCAGCCAGAAGAACTGCCTCTGGCGGGGCAGAGGCTGGAAACAGGAGCGGGGGAGGATGCTGACACACCGCAGACTGGACAGGGAGGTTCTTCTCAGTTAGGAACACAAACTGTGCATCCACCTCAGTCATTAGCTCTTGAAAAGGACAATCTCAAGCAGGGCGTCAAAGGGCCTGGAGAAGCCACATCTGTTCCCTGCTCAGCTTCGTTGGGGCACTGAGGTGGCGTGCAGCACGTCAGCACTGAACAAACCTTCCACAGCTGAGTTGTGGGATTAAAAGCCGGGGATGGTTGGGGAAATGGACTGTGCACTAGTGGAAGACAGACGGAGGGTACTAGCCTCACAGACAAAGGTGCCTGCCTCCCACGCAGTGGGCAGGCCACGTTCCTCCGTGTTCTCTGTGTGTGCTTTCCTGTTTAAATGTCACTCATGGGCAGGTCTGGCCAGTGCAGTGAGACCTCCTTGAGGTAGGAAAGCCCATACCTTCTCAGAGGTTTCCTCTGATCCCACACCTCTGGGCTCCATCTGGATCAGAGCCTAAGGTCTGGAGTCTTTCTAGAAGCCCAGCACTCTGTGCCTTGCTTACCCAGCTTGAGGGCGGCTTCTGGCAGAAAAAAGACTTCGCTTGCTTTCTCCTTAATTCTCCTGTAGAACCACTTCCTCCCCCCATCCTATCCTCCTGACAGCCTCCCCACCATGCTCTGCCTGTCAAAGACAGTTTCAATGTATCTGTTCCAATCCGTGCTGAGACTGAGGGGTCCTCCCTAGGAACAGGTCACACAGAAGAGAAGAACAAGTTTCCAACCATCAGTCGGTCCCTCTCCTTCCATCTGGTCTTCTATGCTCCTTCTGCCTTCTTCCTCTGCTCTCCCTCCTGCCCCACACAGCCCTCCTGCACCTGCAGGCCAAGTCGGGACCTCCAAAGCCTTGGGTGGGAAGAGGTCAGCTCAGAGGTTCCCTGCCCTGTCCTTCTCATCTTGAACTTCTAGAAAGTCCACCTGCTCTACTGAGGCTTCCAGCTACACAGACCACACACACTATGCTGTTTATCAACAGGACATTTCTTCCTGTTGTTTGTAGAATTTTGGGTGCACTTGTGCTTTCTGGATGCTGGGTTACATTTTTCTCCAAGGCCAGAAGGAAATGTGGTCTGATGAATGGAGAACGCAAACACTTGCATTCTCAGTTGGTCTCACTGTGGGAAAAGCACTTTGATGCTATTTCAGCCGTCTTTGGTGAGCAAGCAGAAAGCATGACAGGTATCCAGAAGGAACATCCTCAGTTCTGGCCCTTTCTGCAGTGAGACACACTACAGCTTCAGCTCCATGGAGTAGGCACCCTACTTCATGGCCCTATACCTCCTCTTTCCTTTCCACAATCTTGACTATTTGGCTCCTTTAGCCAAATCAAATCCTCTAGTTAGCCAAAGAAACTCAAACCTTACACACCCTCAAAATCAACTGTTTGCCCAGTAAACTTCATGAACAGCTACCCTGAGAGTGTCTGAGGACATACACATAACTAGTTTGGACCTAGAATGAATGAATATGTGTGTCTGCACACAGAGCTTGCTGTAAGAATTACGACAAAAAATTTCTTACCCCTGACTCCTACACATAAGAGTCAGGACACACAACTCATATTAGCTTAAGCCAAGAATGAAATCCATGGTTCTACACACCTGGAAGCCTTTGAGCTCAGGCAAGGCTAGATAAAAGGCATCAAACAATGCCACCAGAGCTCCACCTCTACCCACAGGGAAAATGGTGGCCCATTCATAACCCCAGTGAAACAAAAGTATTTTCCAGTAGTTCCAGCAGAAATGTCCTGAGAAGACTGTGCTTGGGTCATGTGTCCATTGCTAAATGTCCTGAGAAGACTCTGCTGGGCCATGTGGCCTCCTCTATGGTGGGGGGGGAGGCTTGGCTCAGGTTGTAGAATATGTTCTCCATCACAGAGAAGCATCCAGTTCTTAAAAGGTTGGAAATGGATACCTGACAGGCAAAAGCACCCACTGTCTCCTACACCACCCTGAACGAGCTGTGAGGCAGGCCGCAGAAACTCCCAGCAAGCAGTGATGCGTGATGCACCAAGGCCCATGCTCCTTGATCTCACAAGTTTCCAGTAAAAGGCAAAGACAGAGCTGGGACCATGTGCTAGATCTATGGAGCGTACCGCTGCGGCATTCTGTTTCTGCAATTGGATAAAACTCTTCCAGCGTGGTGGAGTTAAGTACAAATAGCCACAGGCTTTGCTGTAATCATCAAAATGTTTCTATGACTCATGAGATAAATGAGAAAAACACACAGAAGGCTCAAAGTTACGCTGAAGTTAGATTGTAATCACACCCTTTAGTTCTGACAACCCACTGACAAAGTTTCCTGCTGAGAACACATTACTGACTTATTTTGCTCCACAGAGGATGCTTGATGAGTCTGGAGCAGGTTATTGCCTCTACAGATTATGTGAGACCGGATTTCCACACAGGTTGCTATCCTGTCAACAGCCAGCACAGCTCCTGTCTCTGACTCTGAGTCAGCCTGCTGAACAGACCCCTGAACCCAAATGTGGGGATACTGACTTGTCTCCTGAGCCACAAATCAGCTTAAACACTCTTTCCTTAAACACTAACGCTAAAGGCTCATAAGTGGATGAGGACACTTTTCTGCATGAAGAGGATCAGCCCTCTTTTTAGAACCAAGGACACTTTGACACCCTGATGGTCTGCCAGGAAGTAGGGCTTTGTCAGCAGGCCTCATAGTCACAGAAGAAAGGTCTCAGACATGGTACTTTCCCTGACTTCGTGGTAACTGAGGTTTCCTCCCGCTCAGGCCTCTGTGTCTCCAGTAGACCCATATCTCAGTAACAGCAAACCACCAAAATCATAGAGCACCTGCTTTGTGACAAGCATGGGGACACAAGATGACTTTGGAAGAGATATTCCTCAGCAAGATGACATCCTGAGCTCAAGTTCTGAGTGCCCCGAGTCCGCTCCAAGAGCAGCCATGATATGTGAAACATTTTTGCACATATTTAAGGTAAAACCACACTGAAAAATCTGAAAAATAATGTCCATGGAAGAGAAATGCACAGGAGTAAACAGAGTCAAAACCATGGGCCTCTTGGTGTCTCTGACAAAAAGACAAAGACAGACAGAGTTTGATTCTTCTGGTGTGACAGGGAACAAAACCTTTCAAGCTTGGCAGAGAATCTGAGTCAGGATCGCCACCTGGAAGCTGTAAGTGGTACACAGCTGCCTTATTTTTAAAAGAAGGCAGAAAAACTGCAGCTACTGGCCTGGACCACCAGCATTTTTGTGTAAGCCTGGAACTCGCAGGGCTAGCAGGAAGTAGGTACAGCTCTGAAGCCCTATCCTGGGTAAAGCCATCCAACCGCTTAGTGACCATGTGCACATACCCCCAGCACATGCTGTAGAAGCCCAGCCACCAACATTCAACCTAATATGAAACAGAGTTCCTGGGACCCAGGTGGTGGCAAGGTCAGAACTACTCCTGGGGAGGAGATAATGCAGAGCCGAGTGGAGGGGCAGGCCTCTCAAGAAGAACATGCAAACCTACATTTTAAAGAATATCCAACACTAAGGAAGTTAGACCACAGTTCCAAAAACCAGAAAAAATTTATTCCTTCCAAAATGGAAACACCTGAGCAATCCTGAAATCATTTAAAAATAAGTATACATAAAACCCCCAAAGAGATAAAGGAGGTAATTATCTTCATGAGAAGCAAACCAAAAAAAAATCAGTAAAAGAAGCAGATATGAATAAAGAATATATGGTTCTGAAGTATAGCCAGTGCTTAGTCCTGAAAATAAAATAAAGTTGAAATTGGAAGCTCGTAGACTGGAACACAATTGATGAGAGAATTAGCAATGGAAGCCAGTGCCAAGGAATCCACACTGAAGGCAGCACAGGAGCTAAAAGGGAACACATGAAAAGGAAGATGACAGGGATGGCGACAGACCAAGCGGCCCCAACCGAAGACTGACAGCAGTTCCAAAATGAAGGAATAGAGAAGTCAATGGAGAAAAAAATGTAAAAGTACGAATGGTTCATAACTTTCCACTATTGAAAAAATACACACACAATCACAGATTATGTTAAACACGAGGCACCACGTATAATACGGCAAATACCTGTTTACACATCAATGCTCATACCTAGACATGTTGTAATGAAACTTCAGAACCTTGCTAAAGAGGAAAAAATCTTAATTAAAAAAAAAAAGACAATCCTCACAGGAATAACAATAAGCACAACAACAGACTTCCCATCATTACAACAAATATTAATGAAGTTTTCAAAGTCCAAGAGAAAGCCACTTATGAATTCTTACCACCATTATGAATTCTTTACCTACATAAAGTACCATTCAGGAAAGTAAAATAGTTTCTGACATTTGTAGTCTAAGAGCTTTTAACCCCTACAGAACACTCATCAAACAAAATGTTAAACAGTTCCACAAGAGGGAAAAAAAAAAAAGAAAAAACATGAAGAAGGAGTAGAAAGTTATTTAAAATGGTGAGGGGGAAAAAAAACAGGTAAGTTGTATTGTTAACTACTAACTGTCAAAAAATATAGCTTCTAAATTCTAGGTGACAAAAACAATGACGATAGAAGGGAGAGATTACAGTGGAGTTAAAACAAGTCAAGGTTCTTGTCTTGTTTATAAGGAAGACAGAGAAGTTAGATAACTTTAGATATTATTAGAAAATAGAGGCATGACAAAAATGTTTGGATAACCTGCAGTACGTTCACAATTGGGAAGGTATAAAATCAACCTAATTGCCCACTAACCAAAAGTAAAAATAAAAAAGAATGACATAATGTCTTTTGCTGCAACTTGGATGGAACTGGAGGCCTTTATCCGAAGTATCTTAGGAACAAAAAATCAAATATCCCATGTTCTCACTTGGAACTGGGAGCAGAGCTATGGGTACAGAGCACACAGTGGACATTGGAGACTCAGAAGAGAGAAGAAAAACTACCTAGTGGGTAGAATGTACACTATTCAGGTGATGAGTACACTATACAATCCATCCATATAAAACCACTCGTTCCCTAAATCTATTGAATTTTTTTAAGTTTGTGGGTAACTTACCAAAAAGTAAAATCTGTAGTTTCCAATACAACAGAAAGAAAAAGAGGGTTGAAAAGAAATTTTTAAAAAACATATTTTGGGGAGACCCCCCAGCCTCAGGGGTGGCTGGGGGTGGAGGGGGGAGGCAGCTGTCAGGTCACCATGGGGAGGGGGGCTTTGGAAGGGAAAAAAAAAAAACAAACAAAAAAAGCCACGTGTTTAAGATGTGACCAATAAGTCCAAATATGACAATAGTCACAATAAATATCAACATATTCAATTCATATATTAGAAGAGAGTCTATCAGGTTGAATTTTTTTTTTAAATACCCATGTGTTTTAGAAAGCAAAAGTTCTTGGCAAAGGAGTCGAGGGAGTAAAACTACATGTCAGGGTGTCAGGACTGAGCCCTGGCTCTTCCACTGGAGAGATGAGGGAGGCCTCACCTAGTGCAGCTCAGAGATGGGGCTGGAGCAAAGAGGAGGAAGAACTGAAGGACACACCAACCAGCTGGAGCAGGCTGAGTTCCAAGGGGCTCCTGGGGAAGATGAGCAGCTGGGCATCATCTACAGGTGGGTGACAGTTAAAAGTGAAGATACTGATCAAATTGCCTAAAAGGTGAAAGCTAAGGCACAAATCCCTGGCAACACCAACTCTTAAAGAGCATACAAAGAAAGAAGAGCCAACCAAGAACCCCAAACAGTTAAAGTCAAGAAAGAATTTGGAAACAGGCATGCCCACACCAGAGAATTCTGAAGGTTGAGTAAAGCAGGACCCCAGGAGCACCTGTTGGATTTGACAATGTGACTGTGACTGGGGAGCTCTGGTCTCACTCACCTAGTGCACCTAGGGTCAGACTAAATCTCACAAAACTGATCCCATCCAGGTATCGATTTTCTCCAGATGCCCCTGAGTGTTGATTCAATACCCAGAATTAAATGTCATCTTCCTATAGCCAGAATTTTCTTTGAACACTTTCAAGATTTCTTCAAAATTCAAGAGTTCCCATGAGATATGTGTGTACACAATAGAATATTATTCAGTCTCTAAAAAGAGGGAAATCCTGCCATTTGGGACAACATGGATGGGCTTGAAGGACATTAGGCTAAGTGAAATAAATAAAACACAGAAAAAGAAATACTGACCAATCTCACTTATATGTGGGATTTAAAATAGTCAAATCCCTAGTAGGATAATGGTTTCCAGGGGCTGGGGAAAAGAGAGAATGAGGTAATGTTGGTTAAAGGTACCGTAGAGGTGATAGATGTGTTAATTAGCTGGAACACAGTACATGATAATTAGCTGGAATGCAGCATCATTTCACAATGTATATGGTATCAGACAGCAAGGTGTTTACCATAAATATATGCAACTTTTTTTTTAATTTTATTTTTTTTTATTATAGATAAAAATATGCACCATAGATGTGGCCCGACCCATCTCCCTTCCTCCACCCAAACCTCCCCCCACCCTTCCTCTTCCTTGGTCCTTTCCCCATAGTCTTGTGGTATAGTTGAGTTATAGCCTCCATGTGAAAGCTATAGTTTCGCTTCATAGTAGGGCTGAGTACATTGAATACTTTTTCTTCCATTCCTGGGATACTTTGCGCAGGAGAATATGTTCCAGCTCCATCCATGTAAACATGAAAGAGGTAAAGTCTCCATCTTTCTTTAAGGCTGCAGAGTATTCCGTGGGATCCATGT